>JBBMOL010001094.1:0-10037 GCA_037954665.1 Laguncularia racemosa
ATAGCTGCTACAAATATCATCGCTACAAATGTTGTCAACGTTGTTGCTCTGCCATCGCGATGAAAATGTCACGGCCACAATTTTAATCACTCTATGTATTGTAACATAAATGTCCTTGTCGTTACTCAAACAAATAGCTGCAATTACCACTACAACAAATGTTGTCGTTGCAATATTGTCACTACAAACATTGTAATTGTGCGCCACGCATGAAGAGGCCCAATTAACATATGTATGTATAAATGTCTTCGTCTCAACATAGCTGCATACCATAAAAATTTTTGCATTGCACTCAAATAACCCAATCATTCGTTGTCCAAATTGTTACAATATGTACAATAGTGTTAAGTTTCTGCCACGCGATAAATGCAGCAATTTATCCCTATGTATAATAAATGTCTTTCAACAAATACGCAATTACACACAAAAAGTTTGCATATTGCCTACAACTGACCACAATATTCGAGTTGTCCAATATTCGTTACAAATAGCTAAACACTACAATGTTCAAGTGTTGTACGGAGAAAAGCGGCCACAATTTTAATCACTCTATATAACAATGTCTTTCTTCAAACAATCTGCAATTACACTACACAATGTGCTGCAATTGCACAAATAACACAAATATGCAGTTCAATGCGTACACAAGCTACATACACGCACATTAGTTGTGGCCGTGAAATGACCACAATTATCCTCTAATTGAACAAATGCTGTCTTCAAAATGCTGCATACCACAAAATTTGTTGCAAATATATCACACAAATTGTAACGTTGTGCTTGTCCTGCGATAAAATGTCACCACAATTTAATCCTAAATATTGTAACAAATGTTTGTCGTTTACCAAACAGCTCAATTAACACACACAATTTTTGCAAATATTGTCATTACAACATTACAAAATATCTGTGCGTGTACCAAAATTGTCGTTACAATTAACCTACAAATTCGCTACAAATGTTGTCAGTTTGACATGCCTAACCAATAAAATGCACGGCACAATTTTATCCAATTATGATTGTAACTATAAATGTCTTGTCTTACCAAAACAAATAGCTCAATTCCACTTACAACAATGGTCGTTGCAAATATTGCAAAAACATGTCCATTACCACAATTATTGTAAGTGTCACTTCCAATATTGACGTTACAACATAGCTGCTTACAAATACATGCTACAAATGTTGTACGTTGTTGGCCATCGCATGAAAATGTCACGGCACAAATTAATCATTATGTATTGTAACTATATGTCGTTGTACGTTACTAACAAATAGCTCATCCTAAACAAATGTTGTCTTTGCATATGTCACATAAAATGTACCACATATTGGGCAGTTGTCCTCTAGATGAAATATTGATTCGTTGCTATACTCACAAAATCATCGCTACAAATGTGTCAATGTTGTTGCATCCATGAAAATGTCACACCACATTTTAACATATATGTTTGTAACTATAAATTCGTTGTCGTTACAAACAAACTAGCTGCAATTACCACTACAAATGTTGTTTGCATATTTGTCCACACACATGAAAAAATCATGGCCACATTTATCCAAATATTGTACGTTAAAATATATGCTACAAATTATCGCTACAAATTGTCAAAGTTGTTTGCATACCACACAAAATGTCCGGCCAATTTTAATCACTCTATATTGTAACACTATAAATCGTTGCGCTAGTGTCAAACAAAATGCATTACACTACAACATAGTTGCTGCAAATATTGCTACAAATGTTGTCAAATATCATTGCGAGAAATGTCCAGCCACAATTTAATACGTTACGAAATGTACTTCAAAATCATTCACTCAAAATGTGTCAATTGTTTGCCATGCAGAAAAATGTAGGCCATTTTAATTCTATGATTGTAACTAAAATTTGTCTACCAAAAATATGCATTACCACTACACAAATGTTGTCGAATATTTACAACAACATGTACCACAATATCATTGCGTTGTCCCAAAATCGTTACTTGCTGCCATATCATCGCTACAAATGTCACGTTGTCGCCATTTAATCATGAAATGTTAACGCAAATTTATCATCTATGTATTGTAAACATAATGCTTGCTTACTCAAACAAAGTTGCTGCAAATACTACAACAAATTATGCAATTAGCACAAATATCATTGCAGCAAATTCATCGCAAATTTGCGTTACTAACATACTGCTTACAAATATCATCGCTACAAATGTGTCAACGTTGTTGCGCCACGCGATGAAAATGTAGCCATTCGCACATAATTTAATCACTCTTGTATGTAAACAAATGTCTGTCGTTACTCAAACAAATAGCTGCAATTACCACTACAACAAATGTTGTCGTTGCAAATATTGTCATACAAACATGTAACCACAAATATCATTGCAGGCAGTGTCACCGCAAATATTGCGTTACAAACATAGCTGCTACAAATTCATCGCTAAAATGTTGTCAACGTTGTTCCCTGCCATGCGATGAAATGTCACGGCACAATTTAATCACTCTTGTAATTGTAACTATAAATGTCTTGTCGTTACTCAAACAAACTAGCTGCAATTACCACTACAACAAATGTTGTCTTGCAAAATTGTCACTACAAACTGTAACCACAAATATCATTGCGCAGTTGTCACGCAAATATTGCGTTACAAAATAGCTGCTACAAATATCACGCTACAAATGTTGTCAAGTTGTTGCTGCCATCGCGATGAAAATGTCACGGCCACAATTTTAATCACTCTATGTATTGTAACTATAAATGTCTTGTCGTTACTCAAACAAATAGCTGCAATTACCACTACAACAAATGTTGTCGTTGCAAATATTGCACTACAAACATTGTAACCACAAATATCATTGCGGCAGTTGTCACGCAAATATTGTCGTTACAACATAGCTGCTACAAATATCATCGCTACAAATGTTGTCAACGTTGTTGCTGCCATCGCGATGAAAATGTCACGGCCACAATTTTAATCACTCTATGTATTGTAACTATAAATGTCCTTGTCGTTACTCAAACAAAGTAGCTGCAATTACCACTACAACAAATGTTGTCGTTGCAAATATTGTCACTACAAACATAGTAACCACAAATATCATTGCGGCAGTTGTCACCGCAAATATTGACGTTACGAACATAGCTGCTACAAATATCATCGCTACAAATGTTGTCAACGTTGTTGCTGCCATCGCGATGAAAATGTCACGGCCACAATTTTAATCACTCTATGTATTGTAACTATAAATGTCGTTGTCGTTACTCAAACAAACTAGCTGCAATTACCACTACAACAAATGTTGTCGTTGCAAATATTGTCACTACAAACATTGTAACCACAAATATCATTGCGGCAGTTGTCACTGCAAATATTGTCGTTACAAATATAGCTGCTACAAATATCATCGCTACAAATGTTGTCAACGTTGTTGCTGCCATCGCGATGAAAATGTCACGGCCACAATTTTAATCACTCTATGTATTGTAACTATAAATGTCCTTGTCGTTACTCAAACAAAGTAGCTGCAATTACCACTACAACAAATGTTGTCGTTGCAAATATTGTCACTACAAACATTGTAACCACAAATATCATTGCGGCAGTTGTCACCGAAATATTGTCGTTACAAACATAGCTGCTACAAATATCATCGCTACAAATGTTGTCAACGTTGTTGCTGCCATCGCGATGAAAATGTCACGGCCACAATTTTAATCACTCTATGTATTGTAACTATAAATGTCCTTGTCGTTACTCAAACAAAGTAGCTGCAATTACCACTACAACAAATGTTGTCGTTGCAAATATTGTCACTACAAACATTGTAACCACAAATATCATTGCGGCAGTTGTCACCGCAAATATTGACGTTACGAACATAGCTGCTACAAATATCATCGCTACAAATGTTGTCAACGTTGTTGCTGCCATCGCGATGAAAATGTCACGGCCACAAATTTAATCACTCTATGTATTGTAACTATAAATGTCGTTGTCGTTACTCAAACAAACTAGCTGCAATTACCACTACAACAAATGTTGTCGTTGCAAATATTGTCACTACAAACATAGTAACCACAAATATCATTGCGGCAGGTGTCACCGCAAATATTGACGTTACAAACATAGCTGCTACAAATATCATCGCTACAAATGTTGTCAACGTTGTTGCTGCCATCGCGATGAAAATGTCACGGCCACAATTTTAATCACTCTATGTATTGTAACTATAAATGTCGTTGTCGTTACTCAAACAAACTAGCTGCAATTACCACTACAACAAATGTTGTCGTTGCAAATATTGTCACTACAAACATTGTAACCACAAATATCATTGCGGCAGTTGTCTCTGCAAATATTGTCGTTACAAATAGCTGCATACAAATATCATCGCTACAAATGTTGTCAACGTTGTTGCTGCCATCGCGATGAAAATGTCACGGCCACAATTTTAATCACTCTATGTATTGTAACTATAAATGTCCTTGTCGTTACTCAAACAAAGTAGCTGCAATTACCACTACAACAAATGTTGTCGTTGCAAATATTGTCACTACAAACATTGTAACCACAAATATCATTGCGGCAGTTGTCACCGCAAATATTGACGTTACGAACATAGCTGCTACAAATATCATCGCTACAAATGTTGTCAACGTTGTTGCTGCCATCGCGATGAAAATGTCACGGCCACAATTTTAATCACTCTATGTATTGTAACTATAAATGTCGTTGTCGTTACTCAAACAAACTAGCTGCAATTACCACTACAACAAATGTTGTCGTTGCAAATATTGTCACTACAAACATTAGTAACCACAAATATCATTGCGGCAGTTGTCTCTGCAAATATTGTCGTTACAAATATAGCTGCTACAAATATCATCGCTACAAATGTTGTCAATGTTGTTGCTGCCATCGCGATGAAAATGTCACGGCCACAATTTTAATCACTCTATGTATTGTAACTATAAATGTCCTTGTCTTTACTCAAACAAAGTAGCTGCAATTACCACTACAACAAATGTTGTCGTTGCAAATATTGTCACTACAAACATTGTAACCACAAATATCATTGCGGCAGTTGTCACCGCAAATATTGACGTTACGAACATAGCTGCTACAAATATCATCGCTACAAATGTTGTCAACGTTGTTGCTGCCATCGCGATGAAAATGTCACGGCCACAATTTTAATCACTCTATGTATTGTAACTATAAATGTCCTTGTCGTTACTCAAACAAAGTAGCTGCAATTACCACTACAACAAATGTTGTCGTTGCAAATATTGTCACTACAAACATGTAACCACAAATATCATTGCGGCAGTTGTCACGCAAATATTGTCGTTACGAAACATAGCTGCTACAAATATCATCGCTACAAATGTTGTCAACGTTGTTGCTGCCATCGCGATGAAAATGTCACGGCCACAATTTTAATCACTCTATGTATTGTAACTATAAATGTCCTTGTCGTTACTCAAACAAATAGCTGCAATTACCACTACAACAAATGTTGTCGTTGCAAATATTGTCACTACAAACATTGTAACCACAAATATCATTGCGGCAGTTGTCACGCAAATATTGACGTTACGAACATAGCTGCTACAAATATCATCGCTACAAATGTTGTCAACGTTGTTGCTGCCATCGCGATGAAAATGTCACGGCCACAATTTTAATCACTCTATGTATTGTAACTATAAATGTCGTTGTCGTTACTCAAACAAACTAGCTGCAATTACCACTACAACAAATGTTGTCGTTGCAATATTGTCACTACAAACATAGTAACCACAAATATCATTGCGGCAGTTGTCACGCAAATATTGTCGTTACAACATAGCTGCTACAAATATCATCGCTACAAATGTTGTCAACGTTGTTGCTGCCATCGCGATGAAAATGTCACGGCCACAATTTTAATCACTCTATGTATTGTAACTATAAATGTCCTTGTCGTTACTCAAACAAATAGCTGCAATTACACTACAACAAATGTTGTCGTTGCAAATATTGTCACTACAAACATGTAACCACAAATATCATTGGGCAGGTGTCACCGCAAATATTGACGTTACGAAACATAGCTGCTACAAATATCATCGCTACAAATGTTGTCAACGTTGTTGCTGCCATCGCGATGAAAATGTCACGGCCACAATTTTAATCCTCTATGTATTGTAACTATAAATGTCGTTGTCGTTACTCAAACAAATAGCTGCAATTACCACTACAACAAATGTTGTCGTTGCAAATATTGTCACTACAAACATGTAACCACAAATATCATTGCGGCAGTTGTCACCTGCAAATATTGTCGTTACAAAATAGCTGCTACAAATATCATCGCTACAAATGTTGTCAAGTTGTTGCTGCCATCGCGATGAAAATGTCACGGCCACAATTTTAATCACTCTATGTATTGTAACTATAATGTCTTGTCGTTACTCAAACAAATAGCTGCAATTACCACTACAACAAATGTTGTCGTTGCAAATATTGTCACTACAAACATTGTAACCACAAATATCATTGCGGCAGGTGTCACCGCAAATATTGCGTTACAACATAGCTGCTACAAATATCATCGCTACAAATGTTGTCAACGTTGTTGCTGCCATCGCGATGAAAATGTCACGGCCACAATTTTAATCACTTATGTATTGTAACTATAAATGTCGTTGTCGTTACTCAAACAAATAGCTGCAATTACCACTACAACAAATGTTGTCGTTGCAATATTGTCACTACAAACATTGTAACCACAAATATCATTGCGGCAGTTGTCACGCAAATATTGACGTTACGAAATAGCTGCTACAAATATCATCGCTACAAATGTTTGTCAACGTTGTTGCTGCCATCGCGATGAAAATGTCACGGCCACAATTTTAATCACTCTATGTATTGTAACTATAAATGTCTTGTCGTTATCAAAAAATAGCTGCAATTACCACTACAACAAATGTTGTCGTTGCAAATATTGTCACTACAAACATATGTAACCACAAAATCATTGGGCAGGTGTCACCGCAAATATTGACGTTACGAACATAGCTGCTACAAATATCATCGCTACAAATGTTGTCAACGTTGTTGCTGCCATCGCGATGAAAATGTCACGGCCACAATTTTAATCACTCTATGTATTGTAACTATAAATGTCGTTGTCGTTACTCAAACAAACTAGCTGCAATTACCACTACAACAAATGTTGTCGTTGCAAATATTGTCACTACAAACATAGTAACCACAAATATCATTGCGGCAGTTGTCACTGCAAATATTGTCGTTACAAATATAGCTGCTACAAATATCATCGCTACAAATGTTGTCAACGTTGTTGCTGCCATCGCGATGAAAATGTCACGGCCACAATTTTAATCACTCTATGTATTGTAACTATAAATGTCCTTGTCGTTACTCAAAACAAACTAGCTGCAATTACCACTACAACAAATGTTGTCGTTGCAAATATTGTCACTACAAACATTGTAACCACAAATATCATTGCGGCAGTTGTCACTGCAAATATTGTCGTTACAAATATAGCTGCTACAAATATCATCGCTACAAATGTTGTCAACGTTGTTGCTGCCATCGCGATGAAAATGTCACGGCACGCCACAATTTTAATCACTCTATGTATTGTAACTATAAATGTCCTTGTCGTTACTCAAACAAAGTAGCTGCAATTACCACTACAACAAATGTTGTCGTTGCAAATATTGTCACTACAAACATTGTAACCACAAATATCATTGCGGCAGTTGTCACCGCAAATATTGACGTTACGAACATAGCTGCTACAAATATCATCGCTACAAATGTTGTCAACGTTGTTGCTGCCATCGCGATGAAAATGTCACGGCCACAATTTTAATCACTCTATGTATTGTAACTATAAATGTCCTTGTCGTTACTCAAACAAACTAGCTGCAATTACCACTACAACAAATGTTGTCGTTGCAAATATTGTCACTACAAACATTGTAACCACAAATATCATTGCGGCAGTTGTCACCGCAAATATTGTCGTTACAAACATAGCTGCTACAAATATCATCGCTACAAATGTTGTCAACGTTGTTGCTGCCATCGCGATGAAAATGTCACGGCCACAATTTTAATCACTCTATGTATTGTAACTATAAATGTCGTTGTCGTTACTCAAACAAACTAGCTGCAATTACCACTACAACAAATGTTGTCGTTGCAAATATTGTCACTACAAACATTAGTAACCACAAATATCATTGCGGCAGTTGTCACCTGCAAATATTGTCGTTACAAAATAGCTGCTACAAATATCATCGCTACAAATGTTGTCAACGTTGTTGCTGCAATCGCGATGAAAATGTCACGGCCACAATTTTAATCACTCTATGTATTGTAACTATAAATGTCCTTGTCGTTACTCAAACAAACTAGCTGCAATTACCACTACAACAAATGTTGTCGTTGCAAATATTGTCACTACAAACATTGTAACCACAAATATCATTGCGGCAGTTGTCACTCGCAAATATTGTCGTTACAATATAGCTGCTACAAATATCATCGCTACAAATGTTGTCAACGTTGTTGCTGCCATCGCGATGAAAATGTCACGGCCACAATTTTAATCACTCTATGTATTGTAACTATAAATGTCTTGTCGTTACTCAAACAAATAGCTGCAATTACCACTACAACAAATGTTGTCGTTGCAAATATTGTCACTACAAACATTGTAACCACAAATATCATTGCGGCAGTTGTCACCTGCAAATATTGTCGTTACAAAATAGCTGCTACAAATATCATCGCTACAAATGTTGTCAACGTTGTTGCTGCCATCGCGATGAAAATGTCACGGCCACAATTTTAATCACTCTATGTATTGTAACTATAAATGTCCTTGCCGTTACTCAAACAAACTAGCTGCAATTACCACTACAACAAATGTTGTCGTTGCAAATATTGTCACTACAAACATTGTAACCACAAATATCATTGCGGCAGTTGTCACCGCAAATATTGACGTTACGAACATAGCTGCTACAAATATCATCGCTACAAATGTTGTCAACGTTGTTGCTTGCCATCGCGATGAAAATGTCACTGGCCACAATTTTAATCACTCTATGTATTGTAACTATAAATGTCCTTGTCGTTACTCAAACAAATAGCTGCAATTACCACTACAACAAATGTTTGTCGTTGCAAATATTGTCACTACAAACATTGTAACCACAAATATCATTGCGGCAGTTGTCACTGCAAATATTGACGTTACAACATAGCTGCTACAAATATCATCGCTACAAATGTTGTCAACGTGTGTTGCTGCCATCGCGATGAAAATGCCACGGCCACAATTTTAATCTCTCTATGTATCGTAACTATAAATGTCCTGTCGTAACTCAAACAAAGTAGCTGCAATTACCACTACAACAAATGTTGTCGTTGAAAAATTATTGTCACACAAACATTGTAACCACAAATATCATGCGGTATTTGTCCCGCAAATATTGGTTACGAACATAGCTGCACAAATACATCGCTACAAATGTTGTCAACGTTGTTGCTGCCATCGCGATGAAATGTCACGGCCACAATTTTAATCACTCTATGTATTGTAACTATGAAATGCCCCTTGTCTTACTCAAACAAACAGCTGCAATTACCACTACAACAAATGTTGTCGTTGCAAATATTGTTCACTACAAACATTTGTAACCACAAATATCATTGCGGCAGTTGTCACCGCAAATATTGACGTTACAACATAGCTGCTACAAATATCATCGCTAAAAATGTTGTCAACGTTTTTTGCTGCCATCGCGATAAAATGTCACGGCCACAATTTTAATATTATGTATTGTAACTATAAATTTTGCTTGTCTTACTCAAAAAACAAGCTGCAATTCCCAAACTACAACAAATGTTGTCGTTGCAAATATTTTTACTACAAACATTGTAACCACAAATATCATTGCGGCAGTTGCCCACAAATATTGCGTTACAAAAATCCAAATACAGCTACAA
>JBBMOL010001094.1:10537-25848 GCA_037954665.1 Laguncularia racemosa
TAGAATGTTGAGTGGAAATTTTCGACGAAAATTGTTTAGTGGTAAATTTTCAGTACTTTGTTTGAGTAACGACTTTTGGGCATTTATAGTGCAAATACATAGAGTGATTAAAATTTTTGGCCGTGACATTTTCATCGCGATGGCAGCAAAAACGTTGACAAACATTTGTAGCGATATTTTTTGTAGCAGCAATGTTGTAACGACAATATTTGCGGTGACAACTGCCGCAATGATATTTGTGGTTAGAATGTTTGTAGTGGCAAAATTTTCGACGACAACATTTGTTATAGTGGTAATTGGCAGGTACTTTGTTTGAGTAACGACTTAGACATTTGTAGTGACAATACTTAGAGTGAAATTAAAATTTTGGCCGTGACATTTTCATCGCGATGGCAGCAACAACGTTGACAACATTTGTAGCGATGATATTTGTAGCAGCATTGTTTGTAACGACAATATTTGCGGTGACAACTGCCGCAATGATATTTGTGGTTAGAATGTTTGTAGTGGAAATATTTTCGACGACAACATTTGTTATAGTGGTAATTGCAGCTACTTTGTTTGAGTAACGACTTGGACATTTATAGTGACAATACATAGAGTGAATAAAATTGTGGCCGTGACATTTTCATCGCGATGGCAGCAACAACGTTGACAACATTTGTAGCGATGATATTTGTAGCAGCAATGTTTGTAACGACAATATTTGCGGGTGACAACTGCCGCAATGATATTTGTGGTTAGAATGTTTGTAGTGGAAATATTTTCGACGACAACATTTGTTGTAGTGGTAATTGCAGCTACTTTGTTTGAGTAACACTGGGCATTTTTAGTGAAATACAAAGAGTGATTAAAATTTTGGGGCCCTGACATTTTCATCGCGATGGCAGCAAAAACGTTGACAAATTTTAGCGTGAATTTGTAAAGGGGAGCTTTTTTTTTAACGACAATATTGCGGTGAAACTGCCGCAATGATATTTTTTTGGTTAGAATGTTTGTATGGAAATATTTTTGACGACAACATTTGTTGTAGTGGGAATTGCAGCCCTTTTTTTTAGTAAATACTTGGAAATTCATAGTGACAATCATGGAGTGATTAAAATTGGGCCATGACATTTTCACGCGGGGAGCAAACAACGTTGCAACATTTTAGGATGATATTTGGCGCATTGTTTTTAACACAAATTTTCGGTGACAACTGCCGCAAATATTTGTGGTTTTTAATGTTTTAAAGGAAAAATTTTCGACGACAACATTTGTTATAGTGGTAATTTAGCTACTTTGTTTGAGTAACGACTTGGGAATTTTTATGAAAAACATAAGTGATTAAAATTGGGCCGTACATTTTATCGCGATGGCAGCCCCAAAAACGTTTTACAACATTTGTAGCGATAAAATTTGTAGTACAATGTTTTAACGACAATATTTTCGGGGACAAATCCGAAATAATATTGTGGTTAAATGTTTGAGGGCAAAATTTTCGCACCATTTTGTTATAGTGGAATGGCAGGACTTTGTTTGAGTAAACTTAGACATTTGTAGTGACAATACTTAGAGGGTTTAAAAATTTTTGGGCCCTGACATTTTCATCGCGATGGCGCAACAACGTTGACAAAAAATTTTGTACGATGAAAATTTGAGCACATTTTGTAACGACAATATTTGGGGGAAACTGCCGCAATGATATTTTTGGTTGAATGTTTTTAGTGGGAAAAATTTTCGCGACAAAATTTGTTATATTGGTAATTCACTACTTTGTTTGAGGGAACGACTTTTGGCATTTTTAGTGACAATACTAGAGGAATAAAATTGTGGCCCCGGCTTTCACGCGATGGAGCAACAACGTTGACAACATTTGTAGCGAGATATTTGTTTGCACATTGTTTGTAACGACAATATTTGCGGGGGCAACTGCCGCAATAATATTTGTTGGTTAGAATGTTTGTAGTGGAAATATTTTTTGACGACAACATTTGTTGTAGTGGGAATTGCAGTACTTTGTTTTTGGTAACGACTTGGACATTTATAGTGACAATACATAGAGGGTTAAAAATTGGGGGGGCCGTGAACTTTTTATCGCGAGGCAGCAACAACATGACAACATTTGTAGCGATGATATTTTTAGCAGCAATGTTTTTAACGACAATATTTGCGGTGGCAACTGCCGCAACGATATTTGTGGTTAGAATGTTTGTAGTGGAAATATTTTGACGACGACATTTGTTGTAGTGGTAATTGCAGCTACTTTGTTTGAGTAACGACTTGGACATTTATAGTCACAATACATAGAGTGATTAAAATTGGGGCCGTGACATTTTCATCGCGATGGCAGCAACAACGTTGACAAGATTTGTAGCGATGATATTTGTAGCAGCATTGTTTGTAACGACAATATTTGCGGTGACAACTGCCGCAATGATATTTGTGGTTAGAATGTTTGTAGTGGAAATATTTTCGACGACAACATTTGTTGTCGTGGTAATTGCAGCTACATTGTTTGAGTAACGACTTGGACATTTATAGTGACAATACATAGAGTGATTAAAATTGTGGCCGTGACATTTTCATCGCGATGGCAGCAACAATGTTGACAACATTTGTAGCGATGATATTTGTAGCAGCAGTGTTTTTAACGACAATATTTGCGGTGGCAACTGCCGCAACGATATTTGTGGTTAGAATGTTTGTAGTGGAAATATTTTCGACGACGACATTTGTTGTAGTGGTAATTGCAGCTACTTTGTTTGAGTAACGACTTGGACATTTATAGTGACAATACATAGAGTGATTAAAATTGGGGCCGTGACATTTTCATCGCGATGGCAGCAACAACGTTGACAAGATTTGTAGCGATGATATTTGTAGCAGCTTTGTTTGTAACGACAATATTTGCGGTGACAACTGCCGCAATGATATTTGTGGTTAGAATGTTTGTAGTGGAAATATTTTCGACGACAACATTTGTTGTAGTGGTAATTGCAGCTACATTGTTTGAGTATCGACTTGGACATTTATAGTGACAATACATAGAGTGATTAAAATTGTGGCCGTGACATTTCATCGCGACGGCAGCAACAACGTTTGACAAGATTTGTAGCGATAATATTTGTAGCAGCATTGTTTGTAACGACAATATTTGCGGTGACAACTGCCGCAATGATATTTGTGGTTAGAATGTTTGTAGTGACAATATTTGCACCGAAAAATTTGTTTTATGGTAATTGCAGCCAACCCTTTTTTTAGTAACGACTTGGAAATTTTAGTCACAAAACCTGGAGTGATTAAAAATTTTGGCCGGACTTTTCATCGCAAGGCAGGCAACCAACGTGACAACATTTGTAGCGAGATATTTGTCAGCAATGTTTGTAACGCAATATTTTCTTTTTGACAACTGCCGTAATGATATTTGTGGTTTGATTTTTTAGTGGAAAATTTTTGAGACAAATTTTTTATAGTGGGAAATTTCGGCTTTTTTTTGAGTACGCATGACATTTTCAGTGACAATACTTTTGAGTGATTAAATTTTGGCCCTGCTTTTCTAGCGTGGCAGAAAACGTTGCAAAATTGTAGCGATGATATTTTTAGAGCAATGTTTTTAACGCATTTTGCGGGGGGCAACGCCGCAAAAAGTATTTGTGGTTAGATTATGTAGTGGAAAAAATTTTCGACGACGACATTTTTGTAGGGTAAATTTCAGCTACTTTTTTTGAGTAAGACTTGGAATTTATAGGCAATACATAGAGTGATTAAAAAAGTGGCCCTGAATTTTCATGCGATGGCAGCAACCTTGACAAAATTTTAGGGTGAAATTTGTAGCAAAAATGTTTTTTAACACAATTTTTGCGGTGGCAACTGCCGCAACGATTTTGTGGTTTGAATGTTTGTGTGGAAATATTTTCGAGACGCATTTGTTTTAGTGGTAATTGCACTCTTTGTTTGATAACGACTTGGCATTTATGTGACAATAATAGAGTGATTAAAATTTTTGGCCGTGACTTTTATCGCGATGGCAGCAACAACATTGACAAAATTTGTGCGGTGATATTTGTTTGCAACATGTTTTTTAAAAAAAAATTTTGGGGGCAACTGCCGCACGATATTTGTGGTTAGAATGTTTGGGGTGGAAAAATTTTCGACGACGACATTTGTTGTAGTGGTAAATTTCGCTACTTTTTTGGTTAAAGATTGGACATTTATAGTGACAATACATAGATGATTAAAAAAAGTGGCCGTGACTTTTATCGCGATGGCAGCAACAACTTGACAAAAATTTGACGATGTATTTTGCGCAAAGTTTGTAACGCAAAATTTGTGTGAAATGCCGTAATGTATTTGTTTGGTTTAAATTTTTGTGGAAAAAAATTTTGACGAAACATTTGTTTAGTGGTAAATTTCGGTTCTTTTTTTGGTAAAAACATTGCATTTTCAGTGCAATCTTAGAGGGGTTAAAATTTTGGCCGTACTTTCAACGATGGCACAACAAAGTGAAAACATTTGTAGCGATGTATTTGTTGCAGCAATGTTTTTAAAAAGACAATATTTTCGGTGGCAACTGCCGCAACGATATTTGTGGTTGAAAGTTGTAGTGGGAAAATTTCGACGACGACATTTGTTGAGTGGTAATTGCATACTTTTTTTTGGTAACGACTTGGACTTTTATGACAATCTGAGGATTAAATTTGGCCGTAAATTTTATCGCGGGTGGCAGCAACAACTTGACAAATTTGTAGCGGTGATATTTTAGCAAAAATGTTTTTAAAAGACAATTTTTTCGGTGGCAACGCCCCACGTATTTGTGGTTAGAATGTTTGTAGTGGAAATATTTTCGCGAACATTTGTTGTAGGGTATTTAGCTACTTTGTTTGAGTAAAACCCTTGGACATTTTATGACAATACATAGGTGATTAAAATTTGGGGGCCCTGACATTTCATTTCGAGGGGCACAACAACGTTTACAAGTTTTTTAGCGATGTTTTTAGCAGATTGTTTTTAAGACAATATTTGCGTGAAATGCAGCAAAGATATTTGGGGTTAGAATGTTTGTAGTGGAAATTTTTTCGACGACAAAATTTTTGGGGTGGTAATTGCAGAATTGTTTGAGTAACGACTTGGGGCATTTTATGAAATACGTAGAGTGATTAAAATTGGGGCCGTGACATTTTCATCGCATGGCAGAACAACTTGACAAGATTTGTAGCGATGTTTTTTAGCAGCATTTTTGTAACGCAAAATTTTTCGGTGGAAAACTGCCGCAATGATATTTGGGTTAAAATTTTGAGGGGAAAAATTTTCGCGACAGCATTTTTTGAGTGGTAATTTTCAGCTAATTGTTTGAGTAAAAGACTTGGACATTTATGTGACAATACATAGGTGATTAAATTGTGGGCCCTGCATTTTCATCGCGTGGCAGCAAAACGTTGACAAATTTTGTGCGATGTATTTGTAGCGCAATGTTTTTAACGACAATATTTTCGGTGACAGCTGCCCCAATGATATTTTTGGTTTGAATGTTTGTAGTACAATATTTGCACCCAAACATTTGTTTAGTGGGAATTGCGCCCCTTTTTTTTTAACTCTTGGGAAAATTTTTATGACAAAAAAAATGGAGTGATTAAAATTGTGGCCATGACATTTTCTCGGATGGCAGCAACAACGTTAAACATTTGTAGCGTGTATTTGTAGCAGCATTGTTTGTAAAGAAATTTTGCGGTGACAACTGCCCCAATGTTTTTTTTTGGTTTTGAATTTTGTGTGGAAATATTTTCGCGACAACATTTGTTGGTGGTAATTTCAGCTACATTTTTTGAGAAAAAATTTTGACATTTATAGTGACAATACATAGAGTATTAAAATTTTGGCCGTGACATTTTTTATCGCGATGGGCCCCAAAGTTGACAACATTTGTAGCGATGATTTTGTAGGCAAGTTTTTAACGGGCAATATTTGCGGTGGCAACTGCCGCAATGATTTTGTGGTTTGAAAGTTTGTAGTGACAAAAATTTTTCACCGACAACATTTGTTGTTTGTGGTAATTGCAGCCACTTTTTTTTAGTAAATACTTGCAATTTATTGACAATAAGGAGTGATTAAATTTTTGGCCTGCATTTTTATCGCGATGGCGCAAACGTTTACAAACTTTGTAGGATGATATTTTAGCGCATTGTTTGTAACACATATTTGCGGTAACAAAGCCGCAAAGATATTTGTGGGTTGAAAAAGTTTTAGTGGAAAATTTTTTGACGACAACATTTTTTTTGTGGTAATTGAGCTACTTTGTTTGGTAACGACTTGGACTTCTAGTGCAAAACATAAGTGAAAAAAATTGTTGGGCCCTGACATTTTTTCGCGATGGCACAACAAGTTGACCATTTTGTAGCGGATTTTTTGCGCATTGTTTGTAACGACAATATTTGCGGTGCAACTCCGCAAGATATTGTGGTTGTGTTTGAAGTGGAAAAAATTTTCGAGACAACATTTGTTGAGTGGTAATTGCATACTTTGTTTGAGTAAAGACTTGGCATTTTAGTGACAATCATAGAGTGATTAAAATTTTGGCCGTGAATTTTCATCCGATGGGCAACAACATTTACAACATTTTTAGCGGGGATATTTTTAGCAACAATGTTTTTAAGAAATTTTGCGGGGGCAATGCCCCAAAGATATTTGTGGGTTTAAAAGTTTGTGTGGAAATATTTTCGACGACGGACATTTGTTGTAGGGTAATTGCATCTTTGTTTTAGTAACGACTTGGACATTTTGTGACAATAAAAAGTGATTTAAAATTGGGGCCGTGACATTTTCATCGCGATGGCAGCAAAACGTTGACAAGATTTGTAGCGATGAATTTGTAGCAGCATTTTTTGTAACGACAATATTTCCGTGCAAATGCAGCAATGATATTTGTGGTTTGAAAGTTTTTAGTGGAAATATTTTCGACGAAACATTTGTTGTGTGGTAATTGCAGCTACATTGTTTGAGTAAAGACTTAACATTTATAGTGCATACTAGAGTGATTAAATTGTGGCCGTGAATTTTCATCGCGATGGCAGAAAAACGTTGACAACATTTTTAGCGATATTTGTGCACAATGTTTGTAAAGACAATATTTTCTGTGACAACTGCCGTAAGATATTTTGGTTTTAATATTTTAGTGGAAAAATTTTTTGACGACAAAAAATTTGTTGTGGAATTGCAGGTACTTTGTTTGAGTAAAACATTGACATTTGCAGTGCAATACTTAGAGTGATTTAAAATTTTTGGGCCCTGACATTTTCAAAACGATGGCGAAAAAACGTTGACAACATTTGTGCGATGATATTTGTGCAGCAATGTTTTTAAACAAATTTGCGGTGGCAACTGCCGCAAAAAGATATTTTTTGGTTAGAATGTTTGTAGGGAAATTTTTCGACGAGACTTTGTTTTGTGGTAATTGCAGCTACTTTTTTTTGGTAAAGACTTGGACATTTATAGTGACAAAACAAAGTGATTAAAATTGGGGCCGTGACATTTTTAGCGATGGGCAGCAACAACTGACAAAATTTGTAGCGATGAAAATTTTAGCAGCTTTTTTTGTAACGACAATATTTGCGGTGACAACTGCCGCAAGAATTTTTGGTTAGAATGTTTGTGTGGGGAAAAATTTTTTGACGACCTTTTTTGTAGTGGGAATTTCAGCACATTGTTGGGGTAACGACTTGGACATTTATGTGCAATACTAGAGTGATTAAAATTTTGGGGCCCGGGCATTTTCATCGCGATGGGGAAACAAATTGACTAGATTTTTAGCGATGATATTTTTAGCGATTGTTGTAACGACAATATTGCGGTGTCAACTGCCGCAAAAGATTTTTGTGGTTGAATTTTTTAGTGGAAATTTTTCGACGACAACATTGTTTTGTGGTAATTTCAGTCATTGTTTTGGGAAAGACTTGGGCATTTATGGAAATGCATGGTGATTAAAATTGTGGCCGTGAATTTCATCGCGATGGCGCAACAACGTTGACCATTTTACGATGATATTTTACAGCAATGTTTGTAAAGCAATATTTGGTGGACAATGCCGTAAAGTATTGTGGTTAGAAATTTGTGTGGAAAAATTTTCACGAAAAATTTGTTTTGTGGTAATTTCAGGTATTTGTTTGGTAACGACATTGCATTTTCAGGACAATACTTAGTGATTAAATTTTGGCCGTGCATTTTTATAGCGATGGCAGCAACAACGTTGAAACATTTTAGCGTATATTTTTAAGGGAATGTTTTTAACGAAAATTTGCGGTGGCAAATGCCCCCCCAAAGTTTTTTTTGGTTTAATGTTTTTAGTGGAATATTTTCGACGAGAATTTTGTTTTAGTGGTAATTGAAACTACTTTTTTTGAGTAAGCTTTGGCATTTATAGTGACAATCTGAGGATTAAAATTGGGGCCGTGACATTTTCGGCAGCAACAACGTTGACAACATTTGTAGCGATGATATTTGTAGCAGCATTGTTTGTTAACGACAATATTTGCGGTGACAACTGCCGCATGATATTTGTGGTTAGAATGTTTGTAGTGGAAATATTTTCGACGACAACATTTGTTGTAGTGGTAATTGCAGCTACTTTGTTTGAGTAACGACTTGGACATTTATAGTGACAATACATAGAGTGATTAAAATTGTGGCCGTGACATTTTCATCGCGATGGCAGCAACACCATTGACAACATTTGTAGCGGTGATATTTGTAGCAACAATGTTTTTAACGACAATATTTGCGGTGGCAACTGCCGCAACGATATTTGTGGTTAGAATGTTTGTAGTGGAAATATTTTCGACGACGACATTTGTTGTAGTGGTAATTGCAGCTACTTTGTTTGAGTAACGACTTGGACATTTATAGTGACAATACATAGAGTGATCAAAATTGGGGCCGTGACATTTTCATCGCGATGGCAGCAACAACGTTGACAAGATTTGTAGCGATGATATTTGTAGCAGCATTGTTTGTAACGACAATATTTGCGGTGACAACTGCCGCAATGATATTTGTGGTTAGAATGGTTTTTAGTGGGAAATATTTTCGACGACAAATCTGTTTATAGTGGTAATTGCAGCTACATTGTTTGATAACGACTTGGACATTTATGTATCAATACATAGAGTGATTAAAATTGGGTCGTGACCTTTTCATCGCGATGGCCGAACAACCCTTTACAACATTTTTAGCGGTGAAATTTTTTTAGCAACCGTTTTTTAACGGCAATATTTGCAAGGTTCAACTGCCGCAAGATATTTGTGGGTTTTGGGAAAGTTTGTAGTGGGAAATTTTTTTAAAGACAAATTTGTTGTAGTGGTAATTCAGCCACTTTTTTGAGTAAAAGACTTTGGGAAAATTTTAGGACATTTTCTTTGAGTGATTAAAATTGGGGCCGGGGACAAATTTTTCGCATGGGCAGAACAACGTTTACAAATTTTTTAGCGATGATTTTTTGTAGCAGCATTTTGTAAAGGGCAATTTTTTTTCGGTAAAAATGCCGCAAGATATTTGTGGTTAAAAGTTTTTTTAGTGGAAATTTTTCGACACCAAAATTTGTTGTAGGGTTTAAATTTCAGCTACTTGTTTTGGGGGTAACCCACTTGGACATTTATTGTGACAATACATAATTATAAAATTGGGGGGGGGGCATTTTCAACGCGATGGCAGCCCCCCAAAAAGTTGACCAAATTTGTAGCGATGATATTTGTAGCACATTGTTTGTTTAAAACAATATTTTCGGTGACAAATCCGCTTTGATATTTGTGGGTTTGAATGTTTTTAGTGGGAAAAAATTTTTGACGACAAAAATTTGTTTTATTGGGAATTGCAGCTACATTTTTTTTGAGTAACGACTTGGACCCTTTATATTACAATACAAAGAGTGATTTTTAAAAAAATTTTTTGGGCCCTGACCTTTTCATGTGGGTGGCAGCAACAACCTTGACAACATTGTAGCGGTGATATTTGTAGGCCAAAGTTTTTAACCCCAAATTTTTCCGGGGGCAAATGCCCAAGATATTTGTGGTTAGAATTTTTTAGTAGTGGAAATATTTTCAAAGACAAAAATTTGTTTTAGTGGTAATTTCAGCCACTTTTTTTTTGGGAACGACTTGGAAATTTATTGGGACAATTTCTAGAGTGATTAAAATTGGGGCCCCATTTTCAGGGGATTGGCAGGGAACAACGTTTACCAAATTTGGGGAGCGATGAATTTTTTAGCCTTGTTTTTTAAGGGCAATTTTTAAGCCCCCCGGGGAAAAACTGCCGCAATGATTTTTTGTGGTTAAATGTTTTTTAGTGGAAATATTTCGAAGACAACATTTGTTGTATTTGGGAATTGCAGCTACTTTTTTTTGAGTTAAAGGGCTTGGACAAATTTTTAGTGACTTACATAGAGTGATTAAAAAAATTTTGGCCGTTTACATTTTCCTTTGCGTTTGGGACAAAAACGTTTTACAACTTTTTTAGCGAGGGTATTTGTAGCAGCCAAATTTTTTTTGTTTAAAGACAATATTTGCGGGGGGACAATGCCGCAAAGATATTTGTGGTTAGAATGTTTGTAGTGGGAAAAATTTTCACCCACAAACCCTTTGTTTTTAGTGGTAATTGCAGGGGAATTTTTTTTAGTAAAAACCACTTGGAAATTTTTTAGTGACAAAAACATGGGGTGATTAAAATTGTGGGGCCTTGGGCATTTTTATCGCGTTTGGCGCAACAAATTTTGACAAAATTTTTTAGCGGTGATATTTGGGAGCACATTGTTTTTAAAAGAAAAATATTTGCGGTGGAAAAATGCCGCAAGATATTTGTGGGGTTTGAATGTTTGTATTTGGGAAAAATTTTCGGACGACAAATTTTTTTAGTGGTAATTGCCCGCTACTTTTTTTTGAGTTTAAAGACTTTGGGCTTTATAGTGCAATACATAGAGTGAAAAAAATTTGTGGGGCCCTGCATTTTTATCGCGAGGCAGCAAAAAACGTTTACAAATTTTTAGCGATGATTTTGTAGCAGCATTTTTTGTAACGACAATAATTGCGGGGACAAAATGCCGCAATGAAAATTTTTGGTTAGAATTTTGTAGTTTAAATATTTTTGAAAGACAAAAATTTGTTTAGTGGTAATTGCAGTACTTTTTTTGGGGTTTAAAGGGTTGGACATTTATAGTACAATCATAGGTGATTAAAAAAAAAGTGGCCCTGACCTTTTATCGCGATGGCAAAGCAAAAACTTGACAAATTGGGAGCCCGGGTATTTGTAGCAAATTTTTTTTAACGCAATATTTGCGGTTTCAACTGCCGCCCGGGTAATTTTTGGTTAGAAAAGTTTGTAGTGGGAAAAATTTTTCAAAGACAAATTTGTTTTTTTTTGGTTTTTCAGCCCCCCCTTTTTTTGTAAAGACTTGGAATTTTTTTTAGGGACAATTTTCAAAAGTGATTTAAAAATTTTGGGGGGGTAAAAATTTTTATCGCTAAGGCCCGCCCCCAAGTTGACAAAATTTGTAGCGGGTGAAATTTGTAGCAGCAATTTTTTGTAAGGCAATTTTTGCGGTAACCCAAATTTCCCCAATGAAATTTGGGGGTTAAAATGTTTGGAAATGGAAAAATTTTCGACCGGGCCCAAATTTGTTGTGTGGTTAAATTTCAGCTACTTTTTTTGAGTAAAACCCTTTGGGCTTTATAGGGACAATACCCTAAGTGATTTAAAAAATTTTGGGGCCTTTACCAAATTTTCCGCGATGGCAGCAACAACGTTGACAAAATTTTTTACGATGATATTTTTAGCGCATTGTTTGTAACGACAATATTTTGGGTTTACACTGCCGCAAGATTTGTGGTTAGAAAGTTTTTAGGAATTTTTTTAACGACAACATTTTTTTAGTGGTATTGCAGCCACTTTTTTTGAGTAACGACATAGACATTTATAGTTACAATACATAGAGTGATTAAAATTGTGGCCGTGACATTTTCATCGCGATGGCAGACAACAGTTGACAACATTTGTAGCGATGATTTTGTAGCAGCAATTTTGTAACGACAATATTTGCAGGACAACTGCCGCAATGATATTTGTGGTTACAATGTTTGTAGTGACAATATTTCAACGACAACATTTGTTGTAGTGGTTAATTGCAGCTAGTTTGTTTGAGTAAGACAAGGACATTTATAGTGACAATACATAGAGTGATTAAAATTGTGCCGTGACATTTTCATTCGCGATGGCAGACAACAACGTTGACAACATTGTAGCGATGATATTTGTAGCAATTTTGTAACGACAAATATTTGCAGAGACAACTGCCGCAATGATATTTGTGGTTACAATGTTTGTAGTGACATATTTGCAACGACAACATTGTTGTAGTGGTAATTGCAGCTAGTTTGTTTGAGTAACGACAAGGACATTATAGTTACAATACATAGAGTGATTAAATTGTGGCCGTGGACATTTTCATCGCGATGGCAGCAACAACGTTGACAACATTTGTAGCGATGATTAAAAATATTGTAGCAGCATATTTAAGTAACGACAATATTTGCAGAGACAACTGCCGCAATGATATTAGTGGTTACAATGTTTGTAGTGACAATATTTGCAACGACAACATTTGTTGTAGTGGTAATTGCAGCTAGTTTGTTTGAGTAACGACAAGGACATTTATAGTTACAATAAATAGAGTGATTAAAATTGGGGCCGTGACATTTTCATCGCGATGGCAGCAACAACGCTGACAACATTTGTAGCGGTGATATTTGTAGCAGCTATATTCGTAACGACAATATTTGCAGAGAGAACTGCCGTAATGATATTTGTGGTTATAATGTTTGTAGTGACAATGTTTGCACCGACAACATTTGTTGTAGTGGTAATTGCAGCCACTTTTTTGTAGTAACGACTTGGAAATTTATAGTGACAATACATAGAGTGATTAAAATTGTGGCCGTGGCATTTTCATCGCGATGGCAGCAACAACGTTGACAACATTTGTAGCGATGATATTTGTAGCAGCATTTTTTTTAAGGGCAATATTTGCGGTGACAACTGCCGCAATGATATTTGTGGTTAAATGTTTTTAGTGAAAATTTCGACGACAACATTTGTTGTTGTTGTAATTGCAGCTACTTTGTTTGAGTAACGACGGCATTTTGTGACAATACATAGAGTGATTAAATTGTGGCCGTCACATTTTCATCGCGATGGCAGCAACAACGTTGCAAATTGTAGCGATGATATTGTAGCAGCATTGTTGTAACGACAATATTTGCGCGCCGCAACGATATTTGTGGTTAGAATGTTTGTAGTGGGCAATATTTGCAACGACAACATTTGTTGTAGTGGTTTGCAGCACTTTGTTTGAGTAACGACTTGGACATTTATGTGACAATACATAGAGTGATTAAAATTGTGGCCGTGACATTTTCATCGCGATGGCAGCAACAACGTTGACAACATTTGTAGCGATGATATTTGTAGCAGCAATGTTTTTAACGTCAATATTTGCGGTGACAACTGCCGCAATGATATTTGTGGTTAGAATGTTTGTAGTGGCAATATTTTCGACGACAACATTTGTTATAGTGGTAATTGCAGGTACTTTGTTTGAGTAACGACATAGACATTTGTAGTAACAATACTTAAAGTGATTAAAATTTTGGCCGTGACATTTTCATCGCGATGGCAGCAACAACGTTGACAACATTTGTAGCGATGATATTTGTAGCAGCATTGTTTGTAACGACAATATTTGCGGTGACAACTGCCGCAATGATATTTGTGGTTAGAATGTTTGTAGTGGAAATATTTTCGACGACAACATTTGTTGTAGTGGTAATTGCAGCTACTTTGTTTGAGTAACGACATAGACATTTATAGTTACAATACATAGAGTGATTAAAATTGTGGCCGTGACATTTTCATCGCGATGGCAGCAACAACGTTGACAACATTTGTAGCGATGATATTTGTAGCAGCTATTTTTAACGCAATATTTGCGGTGACAACTGCCGCAATGATATTTGTGGTTAAATGTTTGTAGTGAATTATTTTCGACGACAACATTTGTTTGTTGGTAATTGCAGCTACTTTGTTTGAGTAACGACATGGACATTTATAGTTACAATACATAGAGTGATTAAAATTGTGGCCGTGACATTTTCATCGCGATGGCAGCAACAACGTTGACAACTTTGTAGCGATGATATTTGTAGCAGATGTATTTTAACGACAATATTTGCGGTGACAACTGCACGCAATGATATTTTGTGGTTAAATGTTTGTAGTGGAAATATTTTCGAACGACAACATTTGTTGTAGTGGTAATTGCAGGTACTTTGTTTGAGTAACGACATAGGACATTTTAGTTACAATACATAGAGTGATTAAAATTTGTGGCCGTGACATTTTCATCGCGATGGCAGCAACAACGTTGACAACATTTGTAGCGATGATATTTGTAGCAGCTATTTTGTAACGACAATATTTGCGGGTGACAACTGCCGCAATGATATTTGTGGTTAAATGTTTGTAGTGACAATATTTTCGACGACAACATTTGTTGTAGTGGTAATTGCAGCTACTTTGTTTGAGTAACGACAAGGACATTTATAGTTACAATACATAGAGTGATTAAAATTGTGGCCGTGACATTTTCATCGCGATGGCAGCAACAACGTTGACAACATTTGTAGCGATGATTTTGTAGCAGCTAATTTGTAACGACAATATTTGCACAGACAACTGCCGCAATGATATTTGTGGTTACAATGTTTTTAGTGACAATATTTGCAACGACAACATTTGTTGTAGTGGTAATTGCAGCTAGTTGTTTGAGTAACGACAAGGGCATTTATTTGTTACAATACAAAAGAGTGATTAAAATTGTGGCCCTGACTTTTCATGCGAGGCAGCAACAACGTTGACAAAATTTGTAGCGATGATATTTTAGCACTATATTTGAACGACAAAATTTGCAAGACAAAAAGCCGCAAGATATTTGTGGTTACAATGTTTGTATGACAAATTTTTTTGCAACGAAACATTTGTTGAGTGGTAATTTTTAGTAGTTTTTTGAGTAAAGACAAGGACATTTATAGTTACAAAACATAGAGTGATTAAAATTTTTTGGCCGTACTTTTTTCATCGCGATGGCAGCAACAACGTTTACAACATTTTTAGCGATGATTTTTTTGCAGCTTATTTTTAAAAGACAAAAATTTTCAAAACAAAGCCGCAATGTATTTTTGGTTTCCAATGTTTGTAGTGAAAAAATTTTCAAAGACAACATTTGTTGTAGGGTAATT
>JBBMOL010001094.1:26348-38511 GCA_037954665.1 Laguncularia racemosa
AATGCCAATGAATTTGTGTACATGTTTGTAGTGACATTTTGAACGCAATTTGTTGTAGGAATGCATAGTTTTTGGTAAGAAGGACATATGTACAAAATTGTATTAATTGCCGTGACATTTTCACGCATGCAGCAACAAGTTACAAATTTTAGGTGATATTTGCAGAATTTGTAAGAATATTTGAGAACACTGCCGCAAGATATTTGTGGTTACAATTTTGTAGGACAATATTTGCAACAAACATTGTTGTATGGTAATTGCATGTTTGTTTAGTAACGACAACATTTTAGTTACAATATAGATTTAAAAATTGTGGCCTGACATTTTCATGCGTGGAAACAACGTGACAACATTTTAGGATTTATTTTACATATTTGTAACGACAATATTTGGAGAAATGCCGCAATGATATTTGACATGTTGTGAAATTTTGACGCAACTTTGTTGTAGTGTAATTAGTATTTGTGGTAAACAAGCTTTAATTACAATAAAGTGATTAAAATTTGGCGTGCATTTTCAGCAGCCACATTGAAAATTTGGCGGATATGAATATATTGTAACAATTTTGAGGAAATGCCGCAATATTTTGGTTAAATTGAGTATTTTGAACGACAACATTTTTTAGTAATGAGTATTTTTGGTGACAAGTCATTATGTTCAAAAAAGTTTAAAATTGTGCGTGAATTTTACGCATGGAACAATTGCAACATTTGGCGATGATATTTGTGTAATTTGTAGACAATATTGAGGAACGCAATTTTTGTGGTAATTTTGTAATATTTGAACGACAACTTTAGTAATTCAGTAGTTGTTTAGTAACGACAAGACATTAATTACATAATAGTATAATTTGGCGACATATGCAGGAGCAACACGTGAAAATTTGTACATGTATTTAGCTATATTTGAACGACAATTTTGATGGAATGCAATATTTGTTTAAAGTAGGACATATTTGAACAAACATTTGTTAAAGTGGATGCATTTTTTGAGTACGACAAGGACATTTAGTAAATATAGGTATTAATTTGACGTACATATTGCGAGCACCACGCAATGATATTTGTGGTTACATGTTTGTAGTGACATATTTGCAAGACAACATTGTGTGTATGATGTTGAACACGACATTATCAATAATGATAATGGCGGATTATCGGCACACACGGACACATGTGCGTGATTTTACGCTATGAACACATTGCAAACGCCGCAGATGTGTACATTTATATATTCAAAATTTTGTGTGGTATTGTAGTGTTTGAGAAACGACATTATACAATAATAAGTGTAATTGTGCGTGAATTACGCGAGCAAAACGTGAACTTTGTGCGAGAATTAGCGCATATGTTTCAGAATGCCGCATTATTTGGGTTCTGTTGTAGTGACATTGAGACAACATTTTAGTGTATTGCAGCTATTGTTTATAGACAGACATTTAGTTACATACATAAGTGTTAAAATTTGGCGGACATTTCATCGCGATGGCAACACTTGACAATTAGCGATGATATTAGCAGCTAATGTAACGACAATGCAAACTGCGCATAATTTGTGGTTACAATGTTTGTATGATATTTGCAACGACACATTTGTTGTAGTGGTAATTGCAGCTAGTTTGTTTGAGTAACGACAAGGACATTATAGTCAATAATAGAGTGATTAAAATTGTGGCCGTGACATTTCATCGCGATGGCAGCAAAACGTTGACACATTGTAGCGTGATATTGTAGCAGCTTATTGTAACGACAATATTGCAGAGAAACTGCCGAGAATTTGTGTACATTTGTAGTGACATATTGCAACACACATTGTTTAGTGGTAATTCAGCTAGTTGTTTGAGTACGCAAGGACATTTATATTACAAATGATGATTAAAATGGGCGTGACATTTTCACGCGATGCAGCAACAACGTGACAACATTTGACGATGTTTTAGCATATATTGTACGAAATATTTGCAGAGAACGCGCAAGATATTGTGGTTACAATGTTTGTATGAAATATTGCAACGACAACATTGTGTAGTGGTAATTGCAGCTATTTGTTTGAGAGACAAGGACTTTATATACAATAATAGAGTGATAAAATTGTGGCCGTGACATTTCATCGCATGCAGACAACGTGACAACTTTTACGATGATTTTAGCAGCATATTGTAACGCAATATTGCAAGAAACTGCCGCAATGATATTGTGGTTACAATGTTTGTAGTGAAATATTGCACGACAACATTTGTGTATGGTAATTGCAGTATTGTTTGAGACGACAAGACATTATAGTACAATACATAGAGGATTAAATTGTGGCCGTGACATTCATCGCGATGGCAGCAACAACGTGACAATTGTAGCGATGATATTTTAGCAGCATATTGTACGACAATATGCAAGACAACTGCGCAATGATATTTGTGGTTCAAGTTTGAGTGACAATATTGCACGACACATTTGTGTAGTGGTAATGCAGCTAGTTTTGAGTAACAAGACATTTATTACATACATAGATGATTAAAATTGTGGCCGTGACATTTTCACGCGTGGCAGCAACAACGTTGACAACTTTGTAGCGATGTATTGTAGCAGCTATATTGTACGACAATATTGCAGACAACTGCCGCATGAATTGTGTTACAGTTGTATGACAATATTGCACGACACATGTTGTAGTGGTAATTGCAGCTATTGTTGAGAACGACAAGATTAGTTACATATAGAGTGATAATTGTGCCGTGACATTTTCATCGCGATGCAGCAACAACGTTGAACATTGTAGCGATGATTTTTAGCGCTATATTGAACGACAATATTTGCAAGACACTGCCGCAATGATATTTGTGGTTACAATGTTTGTAGTGCATATTGCAACGACACATTTGTTGTATGTATGCAGCTAGTTTGTTGATAACACAGACATTTTAGTTACAATACATAGGTGATTAAATTGTGGCCGTGACATTTTCATCGGATGGCAGCACAACGTTGACACATTTGAGCGTGATTTTAGCAGCTATTGTAACGACAATATTTGCAAGAAACTGCCGCATGATATTGTGGTTACAATGTTTGTAGTGCAAATTTGCAACGACAACATTTGTTGTATGTATGCGCTAGTTGTTGAGTACGACAGACATTTATATTACAATAAGAGTGATTAAAATTGGGCCGGACATTTTCATCGCGATGCAGCACAACTTGACAACATTGTAGCGTGATATAGCACATATTGTAACGACAATATTTGCAAACTGCGCAATGAATTGTGGTTACAATGTTGTGTGCATATGCAACGACAATTTTGAGGTAATTCACTGTTTGTTGAGAAGACAGATTTATACAATATAGAGTGTAATGTGCCGTGACATTTTCTCCGTGGCGCAACAACGTACAACTTGTAGCTGATTGTGCTTGTAACGACAATATTGCAGGAATCGCAATGTTGTGTTCAAGTATGTATTTCACGACAATTGTGTGTGGTATTCGCTTGTTGAGTACGAAGAATTATATCATATAGATGTTAAATTGGCGTGACATTCATGCGATGCAGCAACGTTGAATGTGCGTGTATTTTGTAATGTACGTATTTGCAGAGACAACTGCCGCAATGATATTTGTGGTTACAATGTTTGTAGTGACAATATTTGCAACGACAACATTTGTTGTAGTGGTAATTGCAGCTAGTTTGTTTGAGTAACGACAAGACATTTATAGTTACAATACATAGAGTGATTAAAATTGTGGCCGTGACATTTTCATCGCGATGGCAGCAACAACGTTGACAACATTTGTAGCGATGATATTTGTAGCAGCTATATTTGTAACGACAATATTTGCAAGAAACTGCCGCAATGATATTTGTGGTTACAATGTTTGTAGTGACAATATTTGCAACGACAACATTTGTTGTAGTGGTAATTGCAGCTAGTCTGTTTGAGTAACGACAAGGACATTTATAGTTACAATACATAGAGTGATTAAAATTGTGGCCGTGACATTTTCATCGCGATGGCAGCAACAACGTTGACAACATTTGTAGCGATGATATTTGTAGCAGCTATATTCGTAACGACAATATTTGCAGAGACAACTGCCGCAATGATATTTGTGGTTACAATGTTTGTAGTGACAATATTTGCAACGACAACATTTGTTGTAGTGGTAATTGCAGCTAGTCTGTTTGAGTAACGACAAGGACATTTATAGTTACAATACATAGAGTGATTAAAATTGTGGCCGTGACATTTTCATCGCGATGGCAGCAACAACGTTGACAACATTTGTAGCGATGATATTGTAGCAGCTATATTTGTAACGACAATATTTGCAGAGACAACTGCCGCAATGATATTTGTGGTTACAATGTTTGTAGTGACATTATTTGCAACGACAACATTTGTTGTAGTGGTAATTGCAGCTAGTTTGTTTGAGTAACGACAAGGACATTTATAGTTACAATACATAGAGTGATTAAAATTGTGGCCGTGACATTTTCATCGCGATGGCAGCAACAACGTTGACAACATTTGTAGCGATGATATTTGTAGCAGCTATATTTGTAACGACAATATTTGCAGAGAAACTGCCGCAATGATATTTGTGGTTACAATGTTTGTAGTGACAATATTTGCAACGACAACATTTGTTGTAGTGGTAATTGCAGCTAGTTTGTTTGAGTAACGACAAGGACATTTATAGTTACAATACATAGAGTGATTAAAATTGTGGCCGTGACATTTTCATCGCGATGGCAGCAACAACGTTGACAACATTTGTAGCGATGATATTTGTAGCAGCTATATTTGTAACGACAATATTTGCAGAGACAACTGCCGCAATGATATTTGTGGTTACAATGTTTGTAGTGACAATATTTGCAACGACAACATTTGTTGTAGTGGTAATTGCAGCTAGTTTGTTTGAGTAACGACAAGGACATTTATAGTTACAATACATAGAGTGATTAAAATTGTGGCCGTGACATTTTCATCGCGATGGCAGCAACAACGTTGACAACATTTGTAGCGATGATATTTGTAGCAGCTATATTGTAACGACAATATTTGCAAGAAACTGCCGCAATGATATTTGTGGTTACAATGTTTGTAGTGACAATATTTGCACACAACATTTGTTGTAGTGGTAATTGCAGCTAGTTTGTTTGAGTAACGACAAGACATTTATAGTTACAATACATAGAGTGATTAAAATTGTGGCCGTGACATTTTCATCGCGATGGCAGCAACAACGTTGACAACATTTGTAGCGATGATATTTGTAGCAGCTATATTCGTAACGACAATATTTGCAGAGACAACTGCCGCAATGATATTTGTGGTTACAATGTTTGTAGTGACAATATTTGCAACGACAACATTTGTTGTAGTGGTAACTACAGCTAGTTTGTTTGAGAAACGACAAGACATTTATATTTACAATAGATAGAGTGATTAAAATTGTGGCCGTGACATTTTCATCGCGATGGCAGCAACAACGTTGACAACATTTGTAGCGATGATTTTTGTAGCAGCTATATTTGTAACGACAATATTTGCAAAGACAACTGCCGCAATGATATTTGTGGTTACAATGTTTGTAGTGACAATATTTGCTACGACAACATTTGTTGTAGTGGTAATTGCAGCTAGTCTGTTTGAGTAACGACAACGACATTTATAGTTACAATACATAGAGTGATTAAAATTGTGGCCGTGACATTTTCATCGCGATGGCAGCAACAACGTTGACAACATTTGTAGCGATGATATTTGTAGCAGCTATATTGTAACGACAATATTTGCAGAGACAACTGCCGCAATGATATTTGTGGTTACAATGTTTGTAGTGACAATATTTGCAACGACAACATTTGTTGTAGTGGTAATTGCAGCTAGTTTGTTTGAGTAACGACAAGGACATTTATAGTTACAATACATAGAGTGATTAAAATTGTGGCCGTGACATTTTCATCGCGATGGCAGCAACAACGTTGACAACATTTGTAGCGATGATATTTGTAGCAGCTATATTTGTAACGACAATATTTGCAGAGACAACTGCCGCAATGATATTTGTGGTTACAATGTTTGTAGTGACAATATTTGCAACGACAACATTTGTTGTAGTGGTAATTGCAGCTAGTTTGTTTGAGTAACGACAAGGACATTTATAGTTACAATACATAGAGTGATTAAAATTGTGGCCGTGACATTTTCATCGCGATGGCAGCAACAACGTTGACAACATTTGTAGCGATGATTTTTGTAGCAGCTATAATTGTAACGACAATATTTGCAAAGACAACTGCCGCAATGATATTTGTGGTTACAATGTTTGTAGTGATAATATTTGCTACGACAACATTTGTTGTAGTGGTAATTGCAGCTAGTCTGTTTGAGTAACGACAACGACATTTATAGTTACAATACATAGAGTGATTAAAATTGTGGCCGTGACATTTTCATCGCGATGGCAGCAACAACGTTGACAACATTTGTAGCGATGATATTTGTAGCAGCTATATTTGTAACGACAATATTTGCAGAGACAACTGCCGCAATGATATTTGTGGTTACAATGTTTGTAGTGACAATATTTGCAACGACAACATTTGTTGTAGTGGTAATTGCAGCTAGTTTGTTTGAGTAACGACAAGGACATTTATAGTTACAATACATAGAGTGATTAAAATTGTGGCCGTGACATTTTCATCGCGATGGCAGCAACAACGTTGACAACATTTGTAGCGATGATATTTGTAGCAGCTATATTTGTAACGACAATATTTGCAGAGACAACTGCCGCAATGATATTTGTGGTTACAATGTTTGTAGTGACAATATTTGCAACGACAACATTTGTTGTAGTGGTAATTGCAGCTAGTTTGTTTGAGTAACGACAAGGACATTTATAGTTACAATACATAGAGTGATTAAAATTGTGGCCGTGACATTTTCATCGCGATGGCAGCAACAACGTTGACAACATTTGTAGCGATGATATTTGTAGCAGCTATATTGTAACGACAATATTTGCAGAGACAACTGCCGCAATGATATTTGTGGTTACAATGTTTGTAGTGACAATATTTGCAACGACAACATTTGTTGTAGTGGTAATTGCAGCTAGTTTGTTTGAGTAACGACAAGACATTTATAGTTACAATACATAGAGTGATTAAAATTGTGGCCGTGACATTTTCATCGCGATGGCAGCAACAACGTTGACAACATTTGTAGCGATGATATTTGTAGCAGCTATATTTGTAACGACAATATTTGCAGAGACAACTGCCGCAATGATATTTGTGGTTACAATGTTTGTAGTGACAATATTTGCAACGACAACATTTGTTGTAGTGGTAATTGCAGCTAGTTTGTTTGAGTAACGACAAGGACATTTATAGTTACAATAAATAGAGTGATTAAAATTGTGGCCGTGACATTTTCATCGCGATGGCAGCAACAACGTTGACAACATTTGTAGCGATGATATTTGTAGCAGCTATATTTGTAACGACAATATTTGCAGAGACAACTGCCGCAATGATATTTGTGGTTACAATGTTTGTAGTGACAATATTTGCAACGACAACATTTGTTGTAGTGGTAATTGCAGCTAGTTTGTTTGAGTAACGACAAGGACATTTATAGTTACAATAATAGAGTGATTAAAATTGTGGCCGTGACATTTTCATCGCGATGGCAGCAACAACGTTGACAACATTTGTAGCGATGATATTTGTAGCAGCTATATTTGTAACGACAATATTTGCAAGGACAACTGCCGCAATGATATTTGTGGTTACAATGTTTGTAGTGACAATATTTGCAACGACAACATTTGTTGTAGTGGTAATTGCAGCTAGTTTGTTTGAGTAACGACAAGGACATTTATAGTTACAATAAATAGAGTGATTAAAATTGTGGCCGTGACATTTTTCATCGCGATGGCAGCAACAACGTTGACAACATTTGTAGCGATGATATTTGTAGCAGCTATATTGTAACGACAATATTTGCAGAGACAACTGCCGCAATGATATTTGTGGTTACAATGTTTGTAGTGACAATATTTGCAACGACAACATTTGTTGTAGTGGTAATTGCAGCTAGTTTGTTTGAGTAACGACAAGGACATTTATAGTTACAATACATAGAGTGATTAAAATTGTGGCCGTGACATTTTCATCGCGATGGCAGCAACAACGTTGACAACATTTGTAGCGATGATATTTGTAGCAGCTATATTGTAACGACAATATTTGCAGAGACAACTGCCGCAATGATATTTGTGGTTACAATGTTTGTAGTGACAATATTTGCAACGACAACATTTGTTGTAGTGGTAATTGCAGCTAGTTTGTTTGAGTAACGACAAGGACATTTATAGTTACAATACATAGAGTGATTAAAATTGTGGCCGTGACATTTTCATCGCGATGGCAGCAACAACGTTGACAACATTTGTAGCGATGATATTTGTAGCAGCTATATTTGTAACGACAATATTTGCAAAGACAACTGCCGCAATGATATTTGTGGTTACAATGTTTGTAGTGACAATATTTGCAACGACAACATTTGTTGTAGTGGTAATTGCAGCTAGTTTGTTTGAGTAACGACAAGGACATTTATAGTTACAATAATAGAGTGATTAAAATTGTGGCCGTGACATTTTCATCGCGATGGCAGCAACAACGTTGACAACATTTGTAGCGATGATATTTGTAGCAGCTATATTTGTAACGACAATATTTGCAGAGACAACTGCCGCAATGATATTTGTGGTTACAATGTTTGTAGTGACAATATTTGCAACGACAACATTTGTTGTAGTGGTAATTGCAGCTAGTTTGTTTGAGTAACGACAAGGACATTTATAGTTACAATACATAGAGTGATTAAAATTGTGGCCGTGACATTTTCATCGCGATGGCAGCAACAACGTTGACAACATTTGTAGCGATGATATTTGTAGCAGCTATATTTGTAACGACAATATTTGCAGAGACAACTGCACGCAATGATATTTGTGGTTACAATGTTTGTAGTGACATTATTTGCAACGACAACATTTGTTGTAGTGGTAATTGCAGCTAGTTTGTTTGAGTAACGACAAGGACATTTATAGTTACAATAATAGAGTGATTAAAATTGTGGCCGTGACATTTTCATCGCGATGGCAGCAACAACGTTGACAACATTTGTAGCGATGATATTTGTAGCAGCTATATTTGTAACGACAATATTTGCAGAGACAACTGCCGCAATGATATTTGTGGTTACAATGTTTGTAGTGACAATATTTGCAACGACAACATTTGTTGTAGTGGTAATTGCAGCTAGTTTGTTTGAGTAACGACAAGGACATTTATAGTTACAATACATAGAGTGATTAAAATTGTGGCCGTGACATTTTCATCGCGATGGCAGCAACAACGTTGACAACATTTGTAGCGATGATATTTGTAGCAGCTATATTTGTAACGACAATATTTGCAGAGACAACTGCCGCAATGATATTTGTGGTTACAATGTTTGTAGTGACAATATTTGCAACGACAACATTTGTTGTAGTGGTAATTGCAGCTAGTTTGTTTGAGTAACGACAAGGACATTTATAGTTACAATAATAGAGTGATTAAAATTGTGGCCGTGACATTTTCATCGCGATGGCAGCAACAACGTTGACAACATTTGTAGCGATGATATTTGTAGCAGCTATATTTGTAACGACAATATTTGCAGAGACAACTGCCGCAATGATATTTGTGGTTACAATGTTTGTAGTGACAATATTTGCAACGACAACATTTGTTGTAGTGGTAATTGCAGCTAGTTTGTTTGAGTAACGACAAGGACATTTATAGTTACAATACATAGAGTGATTAAAATTGTGGCCGTGACATTTTCATCGCGATGGCAGCAACAACGTTGACAACATTTGTAGCGATGATATTTGTAGCAGCTATATTCGTAACGACAATATTTGCAGAGACAACTGCCGCAATGATATTTGTGGTTACAATGTTTGTAGTGACAATATTTGCAACGACAACATTTGTTGTAGTGGTAATTGCAGCTAGTTTGTTTGAGTAACGACAAGGACATTTATAGTTACAATACATAGAGTGATTAAAATTGTGGCCGTGACATTTTCATCGCGATGGCAGCAACAACGTTGACAACATTTGTAGCGATGATATTTGTAGCAGCTATATTTGTAACGACAATATTTGCAGAGACAACTGCCGCAATGATATTTGTGGTTACAATGTTTGTAGTGACAATATTTGCAACGACAACATTTGTTGTAGTGGTAATTGCAGCTAGTTTGTTTGAGTAACGACAAGGACATTTATAGTTACAATACATAGAGTGATTAAAATTGTGGCCGTGACATTTTCATCGCGATGGCAGCAACAACGTTGACAACATTTGTAGCGATGATATTTGTAGCAGCTATATTCGTAACGACAATATTTGCAGAGACAACTGCCGCAATGATATTTGTGGTTACAATGTTTGTAGTGACATTATTTGCAACGACAACATTTGTTGTAGTGGTAATTGCAGCTAGTTTGTTTGAGTAACGACAAGGACATTTATAGTTACAATACATAGAGTGATTAAAATTGTGGCCGTGACATTTTCATCGCGATGGCAGCAACAACGTTGACAACATTTGTAGCGATGATATTGTAGCAGCTATATTTGTAACGACAATATTTGCAGAGACAACTGCCGCAATGATATTTGTGGTTACAATGTTTGTAGTGACAATATTTGCAACGACAACATTTGTTGTAGTGGTAATTGCAGCTAGTTTGTTTGAGTAACGACAAGGACATTTATAGTTACAATACATAGAGTGATTAAAATTGTGGCCGTGACATTTTCATCGCGATGGCAGCAACAACGTTGACAACATTTGTAGCGATGATATTTGTAGCAGCTATATTTGTAACGACAATATTTGCAGAGACAACTGCCGCAATGATATTTGTGGTTACAATGTTTGTAGTGACAATATTTGCAACGACAACATTTGTTGTAGTGGTAATTGCAGCTAGTTTGTTTGAGTAACGACAAGGACATTTATAGTTACAATACATAGAGTGATTAAAATTGTGGCCGTGACATTTTCATCGCGATGGCAGCAACAACGTTGACAACATTTGTAGCGATGATATTTGTAGCAGCTATATTCGTAACGACAATATTTGCAGAGAGAACTGCCGCAATGATATTTGTGGTTACAATGTTTGTAGTGACAATATTTGCAACGACAACATTTGTTGTAGTGGTAATTGCAGCTAGTTTGTTTGAGTAACGACAAGGACATTTATAGTTACAATACATAGAGTGATTAAAATTGTGGCCGTGACATTTTCATCGCGATGGCAGCAACAACGTTGACAACATTTGTAGCGATGATATTTCTAGCAGCTATATTTGTAACGACAATATTTGCAGAGACAACTGCCGCAATGATATTTGTGGTTACAATGTTTGTAGTGACAATATTTGCAACGACAACATTTGTTGTAGTGGTAATTGCAGCTAGTTTGTTTGAGTAACGACAAGGACATTTATAGTTACAATACATAGAGTGATTAAAATTGTGGCCGTGACATTTTCATCGCGATGGCAGCAACAACGTTGACAACATTTGTAGCGTATATATTGTAGCAGCTATATTTGTAACGACAATATTTGCAGAGACAACTGCCGCAATGATATTTGTGGTTACAATGTTTTGTAGTGACATTATTTGCAACGACAACATTTTGTTGTAGTGGTAATTGCAGCTAGTTTGTTTGAGTAACGACAAGGACATTTATAGTTACAATACATAGAGTGATTAAAATTGTGGCCGTGACATTTTCATCGCGATGGCAGCAACAACGTTGACAACATTTGTAGCGATGATATTTGTAGCAGCTATATTTGTAACGACAATATTTGCAGAGACAACTGCCGCAATGATATTTGTGGTTACAATGTTTGTAGTGACAATATTTTGCAACGACAACATTTGTTGTAGTGGTAATTGCAGCTAGTTTGTTTGAGTAACGACAAGGACATTTATAGTTACAATAGATAGAGTGATTAAAATTGTGGCCGTGACATTTTCATCGCGATGGCAGCAACAACGTTGACAAC
>JBBMOL010001095.1:0-49387 GCA_037954665.1 Laguncularia racemosa
TCACCGTAATGTTGTTGAGGGCGCGAAGTCAACCACATCCTCATGTCCCATCCTTTTAGGCACCAAAATCACAGGCACTGCACATGGACTCATGCTCTCTCTCACGTACCCCTTCTCCATTAATTCATCGACCTGCCTTTGGAGTTCCTTTGTCTCCTCCGGATTGCTCCTGTAAGTTGGCTTGTTTGGAATCGATGCTCCGGGTACAAGATCAATCTGGTGCTCAATACCATGAATAGGTGGTAATCCCTTTGGAATCTCCTCAGGAAAGACATCTTCAAAGTCCTGCACAAGAGACACAACCACACTAGGCAAAGAGTTAGATAATTCGTTAGTAGTCAAACATGTTTCCTTAAAAACCAGCAACAACATAGGTTGCTTCCTCACTAACACTCTCCTCACTACACTTGCTCTTGCCACACAACTCTCTTTTGCAAGGCTGCCCTCTCCTTTTCACTCACACCAAGTTGATTCCCTTCAACTTAGCCTCTCACACTCTTTCCAGCCTTCCTCTCCTTTTCCTTTTGATCGTGACTCTTATATTCCTTTTTCTTCTCATTGTCTTTTGCTCTCTCACTCTCACTCTGCTTTTCACTCACCTTATGTTTTGCAAAAGACTATTGTAGCTGCAACTGGTCCTCATACACTTGTTTGGGTGTTAACGGTTTAAGATTAAAACTTTTCCCTTGGTGAACAAGCGTTATACTTGTTAGAAAAGCCATCATGAACACCTTCTATCAAATTGTCATGGCCTCCCAACAACACATGACATGCTTGCATTGGTTACTACATCGCATAACACCTCATCCTCATATCTACCAATGCGAAAACCAATCAATGCTTGTTACTCACCTTAGTCTCTCCACTATCATTCAACCACTGCAATTTATATGGACTAGGGTGTCTAACAGTTTTGAGCCCCAGCCTCTCAACAATAAAGCTACTCACTACATTGGTGCAACTCCCTCCATCAATGATCAAACTACAATGTGATCTCCTAGATAAATCTAGTATGAAATATATTCTCTCTTTGCACTCTTCTTCTTCCTTCACCTACACATTCAACGCTCGCTTCACTACGCCACTAGCCTTCCCATTGCATGGCTCCTCATCATCTCTAGCATCCTCTAATAGAGGCATGTCATCTTCTTCACTATCCCCCTCAGTCTCATACTCTCCATCATCACGTAAAATCATCACACGCCTATTTGGACATTGGCTAGCAATATGGCCTCTACCTTGACATTTAAAACATCTAATGTCATGATTTCTAGAAGTAGAAGAATCAGGGTTACCTTGGTTACCAGGAGTAGAACCCGCTTACCTCAGCTCCCCTTTTGGTTTGGTGGGTAAAGGCTTTTCTTCCTTCTTCCATTGATTAGTCTTCCAAGTGGATGAACCATTACCCTGTTGAAACCGTGCATTACTACTACCTCTCCTCTTGTGCTGGTTCTCAACCTTTATAGCCATGTGAACCATATCCTCCAATTCTACATAATGCTGCAATTCAACAACATTTTGGATTTCTCTATTCAACCCAACAAGAAACCTAGCCATTGTAGCCTCTCTATCTCCTCTACATTCGCCCTAATCATAGTGACTTCCATCTCCTTGAAATACTCATCTACACTTCGACTTCTTACCTCAGAGTTTGCAACTTGTTGTGCAATTCATGATAGTAATACGTAGGCACAAAACGCTTCTTCATCACTCTTTTCATCTCTTCCCAAGACTAATAGGTGGCTCGCCACTCCTTCTCCTATTCAACATTAGTTGATCCACCACACTATAGCATAATCCGAAAACTCAATTGCAGCAAGTTTTACTTCTTTCTCCCACTATAGTTGTGACAATCAAACACCATCTCTACCTTTTCTTCCCACTCTAAGTACGCCTCGGGATCATTCTTCCCTCAGAAAAGAGGAATCTTCATCTTTATGCTACTTAATTGTTTCATCCTCTCTATTCCTATTCCTCCACCTTCCAATCTCTAGTTCCTCTATTCGACCACTATATCCTCTTAAACTCCCAACAGAAGGCTCATCAAAGTCATCATCCGACATTTCATCTCCACCCTCGGTACTCTCCTAGAACGACTCTCCCTCTTACGCCCTTGGAATACATTTGTGGATTGCTCTAGTCTTTGCTCTACCGTCTCATGAATTTGTTCCATTCCTCTTGGAACATCCTCTTCATTTCTCCCCTCAACGCCTCAATTACTAACCTAGCATCAAACCTTCCCTTCTCACCTTCAGGAGAATGTTGTGTCAACATAGTTCCTGTAGAAAAGATTAGTACTAACACAAATATATATATAATTAAACCTCACGATACACTCCCTTACGTGTTTTGCTCAAATGATGATATCACACATTCACTCGTGTATTCTCACAAACAATGATGATATCAACTCGCCAATTCCTCTTCTCAATTCTCTTGGAATTAACCCGAACTACACCAATTTCCTTCCCTACAATTCAAAACAACTCCCGGGTTCGTAAATTTTCCTCTATTTTTTTCTATCCGATTTTTTTTTTGTCTTGGTTGTTGCTCTTTTGGGCACGTTTTTTTTTTCTTTTCTTTTCTTTTCTCTTTTTTTTTTGTCGTGATCTTTACTCTTTTTTTTTAAAATCGCCTAGTCGATATTACACTATCAAAAGACAATCAATACTACAAAATTGAATACAATAATTGATATGAACGATTGGAGTTAGGGTTTTGATATTACCTTCCTCAACCGAACTTGATGTTTTGACAAACCTAAGCTCTGATACCAAACCGATTACGAACCACGCCAACCTGTGACGAAACCCAATACCAATACGTTCGGAAATTCGTTACCTACGATGCCAAACACTAAGTGGAAACCACGACCCGTTGTCTATAAGCGAGACAAAAACCTTGTATAATGTGAAGACGCACAATTGGGATGAAAGACCGATTGATAAGTCGGGATGAACGCCACAGAAATCAATCCGATAAGTTCTAGTTAGTTCTTGAAGAACCAAGACAGGTGCCTCTCAAAAGTGTTTAATGTTCAAAGATGTAAATTCTTATTGTTCTAAACCCTAGGAGCTTTTATACTAGGGTTACAATTTGTGAAAAACAAGTCCAAACGACGTAGCTTAGATAAGTTGCATAAAAACACGAAACAGGAAACAACTGGCCGGCAGGGGTATACACGGCCGTGTACACGACCGTGTACTTTGGCCATGTACTTTTCTGTACAACTTCTGGCAACATACACGGTCGTGTACACGACCGTGTACTTTGACGTGTACCTTTCTGTGCATTTGCTTGACTCCATGCACAGCTGTGACCTTGTAGCCGTGTGTCTGGCCGTGTATGATTCTATACAATCTTGAGATTCTTACATGGCCGTGCCTTGAAAGTACACGCCCTCTTCAACCCGTGTCTGGTTTGACTTGTATAAGAGCAAGGGTCTTCCCATGGTTGTTCCAATCCGTTCCAACTTTATGATTGCTCCAATCCTTTTCGGCTTCATGGACATCCTTTATCAACCCGTGAAGTGCTTCCTTGAGTCGTTTCGCTCGACTTCTTGTGATCGATCCAGGCGGCACTTCAAGAGGATCCACATTCCTTCTTCCGGCTTGACTCTCATCAAGGATCTCATCAAAGGGAGTAAGTATAAATACTTGCTTGAGTAAGGTTTAGAGGAGAGGAATACACTTGACAATTGCTGCAAAGTTTCAAGAGATATTAGGGTTTATTCGAAGATTTCATTAGACTTTTATCAATTTCAATCCAATTGGAATTGTGGTGAGTTTGCAACCTAGTGAATTGTAAGTAATATCAATTTCCTAAGTTGATTTCCTTTTCATCACTAATGTGTAATATCTAAGGTTGATTAGGTTGGTTCTTATTGATCTGATTTTGGCATCACTTGTGATCCAAAATCCTTTCATGAAATTTGTTATCTAATTGATTGGTTTTATCTCTTGATATTGCCTTCAATTTTATCTTCCATTGTTTGCGAGCATTTCCGAATTGTTGAAGAGGAGTTCATAGCCTTATTTGTGTTGTTAGTGATTTGGATTCTTGTTCATTCTTATGTGGAGAGCTTAATTCCATTGGATCATTATATCATTTGGTATAAGATTGATTTTAACCACAAATTGGAACATAAAACAATTTTTAGGGTTCACACAATTTGTTATAATTTTAAATCTTTTGATCTTATGTTTAGGAGTTGTTCAATTGGATTATTTGCATATGCTTAGATCCCTTTTAAGCATATCACATCTTCATTCCGAGACATCCTGGACTCCAATGACTTAGATTACTCTTAGTTCATTCTTGGATTGATGCAAGCATTGCTCCTCATCTTGAATTTCTTTAATTAGCTCGTTAAGTGCGTCCTTAAGTCATTTAGCTCAAAGTCAAGTCATAGGTCTAACTAGCATCTCAAGAGGATCTACTATCCATTTCCTAACTCAATTGTCATCATTCCCCTCCTCTTGAAAAAGATTTGTCCTCAAATCAATTTCTGCATTAAAAGGACTTAAATCAGTAATGTTAAAAGTAGCACTGATTAGGATACTCACCTGGTAAATCCAGTTTGTAGGCATTGTTATTGATTCGCTTAAGGACTTAAAAAGGACCGTCACCCTTAGGAAGTAACTTAGATTGCCTTTATGTTGGGAATTGCTCTTTACGCATGCGCAACCAAACCCAATCTTCAAGTTCCAAGATTATTTGTCGACGCCCTTTGTTAGCTTGTTTTGCATATTATTTTGTTCTCCACTCAATTTTGAGTTTAGCTTTCTCGTGAATCTTCTTAACAAATTCAACTTTCTTTTTGCCATTGAAATTAACATGTTCAGAAATAGGTAAAGGAGTTAAGTCTAATGGAGTCAAAGGATTAAATCTATATACAATCTCAAAAGGTGAAAATTTAGTAGCGAAATGTATAGCAACGATTATAAGGAAATTCAACAAGTAGCAAACAATCTTCCCATGTTTTAATGTTCTTTAAATGATAGCCTTTAGTAAAGTAGATTAGTTCTATTAACTACTTCTGTTTACCCATTATTCTGTAGATGGTAAGTAGTAGAAAACAATAATTTAGTTCCTAACTTAAACCATAAGGTTTTCCAAAAGTAACTCAAGAACTTAACATCCCTATTAGATACAATTGTTTTAAGCATACCATGCAATTGAACAATTTCTTTAAAGAAAAAATCTACAACATGTGTAGCATTATCTGTTTTGAGACATGGAATGAAATGTGCCATCTTTGAAAATCTGTCCACAATAACAAAAATAGAATTTCTACCAAGTCTAGTCTTGAGTAAGCCTAATACAAAATCCATGGAAATTCAACCCAAAGATCACTAGGAATAGTAAAGAGCCGATACAAGCCATGGGGTTACACTGAGGATTTAGCTTGTCTGCAAGTGATACTCTCTCACAAAATCACTCAACATCTTGTTTCATAAAGGGTTTTAATAAAAATGTTCTTGCAAAACCCAAGGTCTTACCCAAACTCCAATGTGTCCCATCAAACCTCCACCATGAGACTCTTTTACTGATAACTCCTTAAGGGAACGGTTTGGATACAAAGCTTGTTTTCTCTAAAAAAATCCCTTCATGCTTAAAGAATTTTCCACTATTTCCCTTTTCACAATAGGCAAAATCATCTCTAAATTCTTAGTTAAGAGGGTATAAGCTCTTATATATTAAAAAACTAAGCAATTTAGCATTAAGAGTGAGATTAGTAAGTACCTTCTTGAGAGAGCATTTGAACAATGTTTTCCTTACCTTTTTTGTAATGGACCGAAAGGTCTCAATAAACTCTACTCGCCTTGCAAGTATCCTATTCAGTTTGTGTTGATTTCAAGTGCTTTGAGTATTTGTGTTAGTGTGTATCACAAAATCCTTAGGCTAGAGTAGTGTTCCCAAGTTTTCAATGCCCTAACCAATGCATTTAACTCCTTATCAAATGTCGAGTACCTCAATGCAACCCTGTTGGCCCCAAATTAGATTAATCAAGGGGGGGGTAAATTTGTTTAAAATTACTTAAAATTTCACTTTTTCGCAAATTAACTAAAACCTTGACTAATAAAATCACGTGAAAAAACAATATGAAGAACAATAATGTGCAATAAATAAAAGTAGAGAAGAATAGAATGTCAGATATTTATAGAGGTTCCGCCTCGAGCGTCAGTCCTCTCTTCCAGCTCCACGTTGGGGTCCCGGTTGTCTATATCGGTGTGTTTCACTATATCAACAAATTGAAGATATACAACATAAGCCTCTTCAAGGCAAAGTCTCACTTTGAGTCTTTCTAGCTTCTTTACTAAGCTAATCACTCAACTATAGTGATGAAACAACAAAAAAATTCCTTATTCACGAAAGGAATTTTAACAACATCAATGAGGAATATCAGATTTCCTTAGATACAAGTATATGTTTTAAAAATTTTTGCTTGAAGATGTATGAGTCTTTTCTTCTCGTGTGTTTTTTCTTTCAACAACGTTCCTTTTTTCTGTTTTTTTTCAACATTCTTCACCCCCTTTTTTTTTTTATTTGAATTAAACACTTTATATATGGAGAAAACATAACAGCTACTTTCTACGTGATAATCTTGAATTTATTTTTGAATTTTCAATTCAAAAATAAGTTGGATCTATTTGGGGAAGATCTGCATTCCGTGATATTCTTGATAAGGGTAAGCTTGGATAATTAGTTTTGACCGAGATCTTCTTTGGAATAAACTCTTGGATCAAGTTTGTTGAAGATATCCCTCACATTGTGGAACCATATCTTGATATAACAACCATATTCTTATCCTTATCTTTGTAATGCTGGATCTCCCAAAATATAGTACAAATAAACCAACTTTAAATCTGGATAAAACTTGTAAATCTTATATGATCTCACTTTATCATAAAATGAAATCTTTGAATAAAATCTTGTAAAACTTTATGTAAATAAATAAAAAAAACCCCTTTAAAATAAAATCCAACTTTAGTAAAACACATCAAGTATGTTACCCAAAAATACTTGCACTTTGGAGTGGGCCCCTAAAAATTTTATTAAAAACTATCGATAAAAAAATTTAGAACGTAATCGGGAAAAAATTTGAAACCCCGCATGAAAGGTTCTGAAAGTGTTTTTTAAAAGCAAACCTTTTCCCCCTGTCCCCCTGTTATGAAGTTTAAAAAGGGCTTTTTGAAAAAAACCCTGCCAACCCTTCCTCCTGTTATAAAGGTTGGGGGAAGTCCCTTTAAAAAAGGTTTAAAACCAAAAAAAATTTCGGATAAAACTACACAATTTCTGAAAAAAACCTTTCCCTTTTCGGGAATAAAAAAAAAGTTTAAAAAACATTTTTTGAAGGTTCGAACAAGTTTTCTGTCCCCTTGGGTTCAATTTTAGAAAATTCCCGTTTCCCAAATCTTTTGAAACGCACTTCTGACAACCCTTAAAACTTTCGTTACACATTTTTCCTCTTTTTTTTAAACATAAAAAAAAAAATTTAGAGAACTTAACATTCTCCCCTAACTTTAAAAAAACCCCTTAATTATTTTTTTCATTTAAAAAATTTTTCCCGATTGGTTTTTTTTCCCTCTTGCATAAGAACACCCAATACCAAAACCCAAAGTTTCATATTTAAATTTTCCCAAATGTTTTGGGAAAAAAATTGGGTAAAGAAACAAAGGAGAAATGGGTTGGGCCCTATTTTTAAATTAAAATTGAAAACCCTTTTCTTGTTCTCCCCCCCACTTAAATCTGACATTCTTTTTGATGACTTCAATGTTTGGTGCAAGATGTACTAAAGTCCCTGTTTCGTTCCCAAAACCGTAGTTTTAAAAATTTTTATAATGCCTTTTCCTAATTTAATACTACGAAACAATGGGCAAGTGTACCTCCCGTGGCGTAATAAAGTTTTAAGTACGGGGTGCCCCATAGAGATACACAAAACTACTATACTAATTTCCCTTTCCCAATTTTAAAAACCGACTTTTAAAATTTATTTTGGGTTTTGAAATTTAAATTACTCAAAATTTTAAAAACCCTAATAACTCCTAACAACAATGTTTTGGAAGATTTATCAATTAAAAAAAAAGCAACCTAGATCTTATTCAAACCCCTTCCCTTATTTTGAAATTTCATTGTTTTTTGAAGATTGACTTAAAAAAAAAATTTTTTTAAAAAAAAAAAAAAAAAAAAAAAAACTTTTTTGTCGAATTCCCTAGCAATTTAAACTATTTTTCCTCAAGTATATTAACCCTTATCTAATCCTGGGGGGTTTATCAAAAAAGGATCCCCCTTTAAATTTAAATAGCAACCTAGAATTACATAAAGACATGAATTGCATAAAAAATAATAAAAGAAAACAGAAACTCTTGCTTCCAAAATCTTTTGGAAGAAAAATTTCCAAATCTCTTTAAATTTGCTTTAAATTTTAAAACTAAAAGAAATTTCCCAATTAACAAATATGATTTCATGAAAAAATTCATATTTGGGTTTCTATGAATCAAAGAAAAAAATTAAAGGGGAATGAAATTAATCAAAAGGGAAAGTCAAAAAATTCGAAATTAAAAACCAAATCTTCTTCAATGACGAGAAGTTTGGGAAAAAAATCTAGATTTCAAGTTACTCCTCCAAAAAATTGGGACAAACGAAATAAAAATTAAACTGGAAGAATAAAAAAAAAATTTCATGTCACACCCCCTTTAAAGATAAAATCTTCTTCTTCTTTGGGTTTCTTCAATCTCCTTTTGAATTGACGAAATCTTTTTTCCCCCCCTGCTTTTAGGGAGAGCCCAAGAAAGTACAAAATTCGTAACCCCCCTTTCTAGGGCAACAAAAAAGGGTCTATTTAAATGTCCCCCCGGGTTGGTACATACATGGGGCGGATAAAACGAGTAGTGTATTTTTTTTCCCGTGTATCTCGTGCGTTTTCTAAGCTTCCTTTTTGTGAAAAACACAAAGAAAGTACTTGGGAGTGTAAAATTGGTCGTGTTTTTAAAACATCTTTTCCCAGCAAAAAAATTAGATACACAAGCATATTTTCTTGGGCGGACTTTTCCCCCCGTGTACTTTCAAAACCCTTTCCACTTCAGTATCCAAAAGCAAATTTAATGGGGTGTATCTCACTCGTGTATTTTCCAGACATCCACTTAATTATACAAAAGAAAGTACAAGGGCGTGTACCCTCCCTTGTTTTTTTTCCCCCCAAAATTTTCTTTTCTTTCAAAAGTATTGTACCCAATTCCTTCCAAACTTGTTTCCGATCTTAAAACCCCTTCCCTTGCTCCAAAATACTCTAAAAAAAACCTAAAATTTAAACTTTCATTCCTTTAAAGCTTTCCTTTTTTTCAAAAAAACATCAAAAAAATTCAATTTTTAAAGCCCAATTTAATTTTTTAAGATGGGGGTTTTTTCCAAACTTACAAACCCCCCCACACTTAAGCCCCTTTGCTTGTCCTCAACCCAAAAAAAAACATTAATAAAAATTTTCTCTTTAAATCATGATTGTCATTCCCAAATTTAATACTACTCACACATTAACATTTATGAATTTTAATCTTTAAAGCCAATGTAATCCCTCAGTCAAAATGATGTGCTTTTTTCACCTTGTCAAAAAAAGGTATTGAACAAAGAACTTTGTAAAATTTTTTAAGTTTAAAACAGAGTAGCCCCAATTTTTTTTAAAACCCTTTGTCTTTTTAAAAAGGGTTTTTCAGGGATCAAAATTAGGACAAAAGGATCAATCAAAGCAAAAAAAAAAACGGGGTTTACATTTAAAACCCCATTAAAAAATCAAATATCTTCCCCCAATTTAACCTCTTAGTGAAGCAATCAATAATGAAAATACTTTGCATCTATGTTTCCCCCTGGATTCCTCCTCCTTTTTGGTTGATCTCTTCAAAGATTTTATTTTTTGTAATAGTTCACACGGGTTTTTTCCTCCTTCTTTTTTTTTTTTTTTGGGATCTTGAAACCCTTTGTAATTTTTTTCCCAGTGAAAATCCTAGGTTTGTCACCTAAGTTAATAAATTTTTTTCCCCTCAATTGAGGGGGGTTCCTAGGGGTTTTAATTCCCTCTCGAGTTAAAAAAAAACCCCCCAAAAATTTTTGCCTTATGGTTTTTTCATTTTATTTTGGGTTTAACCCCCGGTGGGCCCGGGCCCCAAGGCCAGACGCCCTTTTGGGGCCAAAGGTTTTTAAAGGAACCCCTTTAAAAACCCTTTTTTCCCTTTAAAACTTATTTTTTTGACTAGTTAGTAGGGGTAAAAATTTCGCTTTTCCCTGAGGGACCCCCCTCCCCATCCAAACCCAACCCTTTATTTTTTAAGAAAAACCATGTTTTCATTTAAATTATTTTTTAAAAGAGAATTCTAAAAGGTTCCCAAGAGAATCTTTTCTTTTGCCCTTTCAGGGAAAATTACTTGGGCCCAAAAAATTTTTGAGTTTAAAACATTTTATCCCATAAATTGCCCTAAGTACCAATGCCCCCAAAAGAAAAAAAAGGGTTGAAAAGCAAACACTCTTTAAAGGGAATTCAGTCACAAAATGCCCCAATAAAAATGTAATTTCCCAATCATGATTTAAAAATTTCAAATTATAAAACCCAAAAAGAGAAAAAAAAAAATTTAAGGGGAAATTTTTTTGAATGACTATAAAATTTTAGAACAATTTTATAAATTTCTTTATTACCCCCTTTCCCCCTACACTTGTTTGGGAACATTTTCCCCCAAAAAGTCTTTAATTCAAAGAACGTAATGAGAAATAAAGGGGTAAAAAGAAAAAAAATAAAGGGAAAAAAAGGAAAGAGACTTCCCGGGCCCAACGGTGAGGACCAATTGAAATAGCTAGCAAATGTCGATGGGGAGGGAAACTGGGCACCACCCCGTTTCCCTTTTTTAGCAGGGGGGGTCTTCTTCTTCTTAGTAAATTTTTGGTTGAACTGCACAATTCTTTGTGACCTTTAAAATCAATCAAATTTTTCCTCAAAATAGGGTATTTTTGGAAATTAAAACAAAAAAATTTAATAATTTGCATTTTTTTCCAAAACCCCAAGGAAAAAAAGCCCCCCCCCATTTAGTTTTACAAAACCCCAATTCCCACCCCCCCCCTTCCCCCAAGGGTTGAAAAATTAATTAAAATGCACAAATTACCTTGGAACGCCTCAAAAACGGGTTTCCTTTTTGGCTTTAGCCCTTACCCCCCCCCCCCCTTTAAAGGCCAAAAATGTAACTACAACACACCCAAAGAAATTCAAAAAACAAATAAAGTTAAAACTTAATTCAAAAGAAGCTAGGTTTTGATATTTTTAGTGACCCCATAAAAAACAAAATGGCCTCAAAAAGGGTTTTCTAAGAAAAAACAAAAACTTTGGTTTTAAAAGAAACCCACAAAATAAAAACCCCAAAATTTTCATGAAAAAACCCTTTAAAATTTTCGTTTCACTTATTTGGCACCACTCAAGCACCCAATCAAACATGCATTAAAAGTGAGTTCAAAATGTTTTCAGACCCTATAAAAAATTGACTTCCAAAATTTGAAAAATCACTCATCATACCATCATCATAGATCAAGCATGAAATTGGTATCATAAAAAAAAAAATCAAGCACAACCTTTTTGCAAAAAAAGTATTGAAAGAAAAAGAAGAAAAGAACTTACTTCCCTTTGAATCCTTGAAAGGGAAAAAGTTTATGGGTTTTGGAAAGGAAAAACCACGGTATGGAGGAGTAGGTGGGTCAAATACAGGGAATGGGAATGGGTCGTGTAAATGGCAGAGTGAAGTGAGGAGGTTTTTTAAAAGTAAATTGGGAAAAAATTAGATACACACCAAAGTACAATGTCATGTACTTGGTTGTGTACTTTGGAATTCTTTCTGTAGGGTTTGATTAAACGAACGTTTTACCTTGTTCGTGTTTTCTTTGGGAAAACCTTTAAATGGTAGATACACGACCAGGTTCCCCGGCGTGTACCTTGTTCGTAATCTGGGGAGAGCTTTTGGGGGGGTTTAAAAGCACGACCCGGTCACGAGCGTGTACCTTGTTCGTGTTTTAGAGGGGGTTTTTCTGTGGGTCAGATACACGGGCCCGTACACGAGCGTATACCCCTTTTTGTGGGAACGAATTTTCATTCGTGGGGTTTGATACACGACTAGGTACACGAGCGTGTTCCTTAAAACGTGTATCTCTGATATTTTTCACAATGAAACTATTTTTAATCCAAGGGAGGGCACCCATGACGTTTTTCCCCTTTTGGGATTGCAAAAACAATTTAGACAAACCCCCAAAACATGTTTGAAAACCCGGATAAAACGAAATTTTACCCGATTGTGCAATCAAATACATTTCCTGTCATCACTTAACCTTTCATTCCCTTTGGGAAAAAGGGCCCCCCCTCTGGAAAAAATTTTCCCCACACTTAAAAACTTTTAAAAAAAGCTCTAAATTTAAATTGACTTTCAAGGGAAACCACACTTGGTTAGCCCCTCTGTAGCTTGCTTTTCCTACAAAAAATTACTCCCCAAAAAAACGGATATAAAAATAAAAAAAAAAAAATAAATAAAGAAGAAAACTTTCCCAAGCAACTTTGGGGTTGCCTCCCCAAAAAGCTCGTTTTTAAAGTCGTTGCTCGTCGTAATGAAAACCCTTTGGGGGCTCAAATGGAGAAAAATGAGGTTTTTTGCTCCTTTCCTTTTTTTCCAAAATGTTTTTTTTCCCCCAAAAAAAGCTTAAGGGCCCTTTTACATTCACCTTGAAAATACCTTTCTTCAAAATTTTAATAACCAAAACAATACCCTTTTTTTGCCATAAAATGGTTTTTTTTTCCCCCTTTAGGCCGGTTAGGTTTTTTACAACAATTTTCAACAATAACTCAAGGTGGTGTAGAAAACCCCAACAAAAGTTTGCCAAGAATAAATAACATCCCCTGAAAACTTCCATCTTGTTCCTCCATATCCTTTAAAAATAGCCTCAAGGGAAACCTGAAAAATGGCTGGAGCGTTTGGGTTTAAACCGAAAGGCATGCTGATAAGCGAAGGTCCCAAAAGGGAAAGTCAATGTGTCATTTTCCCCGGTCCCGGGGGTGATAGGAATCTGAAAATATCCCAAAAAATCCCATCAGGAAACTTAAAAATGCATGACAGCTTTAACCTTTCAAGGGATTTGGCCCAAAAATGGAAGAGGAAAATTTTTTTCCTTTTTGAGAAAAGCGTCATTTCTTTGGGGAATCATACAAGCCCCCTCATCCAAGATAGTTCTCCCTTTGGGGTGAGTTTTATTTTTTTTAATCCCGGAAATACTGTCATACCGCCTTTTTCGGAATACTTGAAGGGGTCACCCTGACTTCAGAAATCGGGTAATCATTCCTCCCGCCTTTAAAACAATTTTTATGACTTCCTTTTTTACCAAAAATCTCTCATATTCGGAATTTAAATCGGGATTGCGGTTGTCCCCCTGGCCTTTACATGATCTTCCAACAAAAATTTTTTGTGTACCCCAAAAAGAGGGGGTAACCCCTTTTTAAAACTGGGATTTTTTCCCTGCATTTCTTTATTGGTTTTCCCCAAAGGAAAATGCAAAAAACCTTTCCTGTTGATTTTTTGATACAGATTTGTGCAATTATGACTGGAAGTTTTGAATCTTTTTTCTAAAAAAGCATATTGAAGGTTTTTATGGCATTGTTTCAATTCTAGCTCAGGGGGTTCCCTAATTTAAGGGTTTTGATCTCTGAAAGGTTATCTATTCATCCCCTTTAAATTCTTTTTTTTTCTCTCAAACCGGATTATTATTAAATGATTGACAAACTGCCTAATCGCCCTTTTTTCAGGTTGCTCTTTTCCCCATTCATCAAAAAACCCAAATTTCCCAAAGCAAACCCAAAACCCAAAAGGTCTTGCAATGAATCCGGGGAAAATGCGAAGTCGAGGAGTTTTCCCGAATTTCATAGATGTATCATCATGGGGGCAGGGTTTTTTTTAAGGAAAAACAGCATTTTCCCCTATGACCTCTTCATTTTCCCCCCCCTCAAAACTAAAATTTTTCCCTCCCCAACATCTTTTTTTGGGTCCCAGTAGTAGCCAAAAGGGGTCCCCCCCCAATATAAGAGGGAAACCCCCAAAAAAAAAATCGCTTCCATGTCAAGGAAGACGAAATCCCCCCGGAAGAAAGAAGTCCCCACCCTTTACAAAACAACTTTAACACTCCCCTTTTGGGGAAATTTTAAATGATCATCGACTAACTGAAGATTTTTTTGGGGCCCTTTCCCCGGGTCTCCAATACCCAATTTTTTTGGGAAAAAATTTTTAAAGGCCCTCAAAATTTAAAGCTGGCCCCAAATTTAGCCAAATGCCCCTTCTTCAGATAAATTCCCTACAAGCCAAAAGGAATTTGGGAAAGCTCCCCGGATCTTTTAACTTCTTTGGGGTTTGTTCTTAAAACCGCCCGGCATTTTCCTCCTTTAAAATTACAGTGGAAAAAACTCTTCAAAACTTCCTTTTGTTCGATAAGCAACTCTTTCCCAAAAAATTTTCATATCCCTTTGGGATTTGTGGGTAATGCCTTTAACCAAAGGGAAAGGTTTTATAAGCAATTTTCTTTTAATTTTTCTAAAAAATCTACCCAAAATGGGCCCCTCTGTTCTGTCCCTTTTTTGAGTTGTGCGGGTAAGGGACAATTTGGGTTGTATTTGGATTAATGGGGGGTGATGATTTCTCTTTGGGTGATTTTTTTTAATCTTTTCCCCTTTTTTTGAGAAATACTTGTTTTTTTGCTAGTTTTTTTCACCCACTTCTTCTTCTTGAACCCCTTTGGGTTTTTGTTCCTTACCACTTCGTTTAAAGGGGATAGCTTTTAAAATGTTCTCTAGGGTTGGTTTTTTGTTTTTTTCCGGTAATGGAACCTTGAGAAACCCCTCTGACAGAAGCTTAGTATCCCGACCCCACCTGGGGTTTTTAAGATTGTGTATTATGCCTCATGATTCCTCAAAGCCGGGGTCTTGATTTTTCAATCAAATCTAAGGACTTCTGCTAAAACCCCCTGAATCCTTGATGAATTTTATGAGGGGATTTAAAATGGCGGTTTGGAACTTGGACCATTGGCCCCTGATAACCTGGTGGAGGATTTTTGATTGCCCTTTTTGAATATTTTGTGCCCTTTTTCCCCAAAAAAAGTTTGGGTGATTTCTCCATCCTGGGTTATAAGTATTGTTGTTTGGATTTTTCTGGGGCCGAATTAGGTTTCCCAAATAATCCACTTTCCCCTTTTTTTGCCCTTCCTCACCACCAAAAGGGTTTTAAAAATAAGGCCAACGATTTTTGTGAACACCAATCCAAACGATCCCTTTTTAGATAAAGGGCCCCAAAATTTGGAAAATGTTTTGAAGAGCCCCATTCCCCCTTCAAGAAAAGCCTGCCACCTTTTTTTTTCCCTGGTCCATGTGACCATTAAAAATTTTTGCGGCCATGTCTCAAAAAGAGTCAAATTTCTTCAGGAGTTTTTTGGTTTTTAAGGTTTCCACTAGCTCGGGAAACTACTGTTTGTTTTCGTTTTAAAATTTTCAACCTTAAAAAAAATCTTAACTTGAAGCCCTTGGGGTTCTTTGGTTGGCAATTTCTGCATTGAGCCTGGGAAACTCTCCCGGGTTTAAAATTTCAAAACGTCTCCCCTGTCATACTGAAGAAAAAAGATTGAAATCAAGCTCGAAGTTTAAACGGTCTTTGAAAGGGGGGGGGGGGGGGGGGGGGGGAAAAAATTTGTCCATAAACCCTTTTTAACAGACCCTTTCCAAAGTTTGTAATTTGGGGTTTCCCCGGTAAAGGGAAATTTACCCCCTTTCTTAGCCCCTTGGGCCTTTTTAAAAAGAAAGGGGGAAAAAGGGCCCGAGGTGGTTTTCATCCCCACCAACTCCATTAAAATTTAAGGTTCGCATAACTCCAGAAAGAGTTGGTTTTGGGGGCCCTTTGGTTTTTCATCCCTTTTAAATCAAACAAATTGGTTATATTGGGTGCACCAATGTATCACGGCCAAACTTTTTAAATTCCCAAAAATTTTTTTGCCCCCCTCGAGGCGGCTATGCTTGAGCTGTAAGTATCAAGTTTTTTCCAAAGCAAAACGAATTGGTTCTTGGGGGTTTTTAACCCCGGCCCCCATTTAATAGTGGGGTGATAGGGGGGTTTAAAAACAAATTTCCTTGATTCAGCTCTTGGAGAAAATTATTTAAATTTATCAGCCATTTTTCCTTCGGTGATTTCCTTTTAATACCAAATGGGTGTTTTACTCCATCGGGGAGTTTTTTTTTTTCAGATAACGAAGAACAAATTTTTCTTTTTTGGCTCAGGGGTTTTAAAAAAAGCAAGTTCCTTGGAGGGAACTTTGGTCATTTTAAAAGGGAAACGTTTTAAAAAAATCAATTTTGAGCTCCAAATTCTCAGGAAAAAAAAAAAATAAGAAAGGGAAAAAAAATGGTTTTTAAATTTAAAAGGTAAAAGTGTTTCTAATATTGGCGTTTCCCCCAAAGGGGCCAAAAAAAAATTGAACGTTTTCCCAAACCGGTTTGTTTTAATATTTATAAAACCCGTTTTCCCAATTCTAAATACGTTGCAATAGGGAAGTTTTACAAGTGGACGGGAATTAGTGTTAAGTATAGGGTCGCCCATAAAAGATACCCAAAATTTTAGTACAAACTTCTTTTCCCCTTTTTTTAACCGAAGCTTTAATATGGGGTTTGGGTTTAAACTTAATTACTCAAAACTTTAAAAAAATAATAACTCACTAACAACAATTGGGGTTTTTGGAAATTTTAAAACAATTAACAAAAGCAAACCCAGATCATAAATTTTTACTCCCTTCTCTATCATGAATTCATTAAAATTTATGAAGAAGACGTAATTGAATTTTTTTAAAAATGTCGAAATTCCCCCAGGCCCGTTAACTACTTTTCAAGTAAAATTTAAAAAATTAAACCTTGGTTTTTCAAATTTGGAAATTTTCCTTAATTAAAAGAACCTTTGAATTCATAAAGCACATGAATTTTGCAATCAAAATAACGATTTTAAAAGAAGACTCTTGGGTTCCTATCTCTGGAAGAAAAAATCAAATCTCCCTTTTAAATTTCAAATTAAAAACAAAACATAAAAGAAATTTCCAATTTTAAATAATAAAATATCATGCATTTAAAATTTATATTCCCGGGTCTTTGGGAAACTAAGAAATAATTGAAGGGGATGTAAATTAAAAAAAAAAGAAAGTCAAAAAACTTCGCATTAAAAAAAAAGAAAACTTTTATCAAAGGACAAAGAAGTTTCGAATTTAAAAAAAGATTTAAAAGTTACTCCCCCCATAAATTGGACAAAAAGAATACAATTTCTGGAAGGAAAAAAAAATTCATAGTCACAAAAAAGCCCCAAAGAAGAACTTCTTTTCGTGGGTCTTCAATTTTTCCTTTTTGATTGCGAAAAATTTTTTTCCCCCCCGCTGTTATGAGAGTCAGAGCAAGTAAAAAAAAATTGTAAAAGTACATGGGCGTGTACTTTTCTCGTGTACTTTCCAGACATCCACTTCAGTATACACAAGCAAAGTAAAATAGGCGTATATCTCACTCGTGTACTTTCCAGACATCCACTTCAGTATACACAAGCAAAGTACATGGGCGTGTATCTCGCTTGTGTACTTTCCAGAATTCTTTTCTTCACATGTATTGTATCCAAATTTTCCTTCCAAACTTGATCCGACTCTTCAAAACTCCTTCCCTTAGCTCCAAAATACTCTAGAAAATCCTGAAATTAACATTCATTCCATTAAGCATCCTTTTCTTCAACAAATCATCTAAAAATTCAACAATAAAGCACAATTTCATTACTCTAGATGAGGATATTTTCCGACTTATCAGTCCCTTACAAATTGTCTATAAAAACTCGTAAGCCCATGGAAACTACAAACTTGGCTCAAATTAGTTGGGCTTGTCGATTCTTGTATAGCTCAGCTTTTCTCCTGATCAACCTAGATGCCCTGTGAACTAACAACAAAACCAAGGAAAACAAGTCTATCTATACAAAAAGTGCACTTCTTAAGATTAGCAAATAGCTTTTCTTGTTGCAGCACTTCTAAAATAGAATTCAAATGAAATAAATGATCATCTAAATTCTTACTGTAGATAAGGATATCATCAAAATAGACCACTACAAATTATCCAATAAAAGCCCCCAAAATAGGGTTCATTAACCTCATGAAAGTGCTTAATGCATTAGTCAACCCAAAGGGCATAACCAACCATTCATATAAACCATATTTGGTTTTAAAAGCAGTCTTCCACTCGTCTCCTTCTTTCATTCTAATTTGATGGTACCCACTTTTAGATCAATTTTAAAGAAAATACAGAAACCATGTAACTTATCTAACATGTCATCTAATCAAAGAATAGGATGCTGATACTTTACGATTATGTTGTTGATCACTCGACGGTCAACACACATTCTCCAAGACACATCCTTCTTAGGGACTAAATGATGTGCCTAATTCCACTTAGAAGCACAATTAAAAGACTCAAGAAAAGCAATCTCAAGTCAAAGTGAAAACCGGATCCACAAGGGCAAATTCACATGAACCCTAATGAAGATATGATGAAATCCAATGTTCAAAGATATAATTGTAATACCACAATGATATTATCTTCTAAAAACACTCTAATCTCGTATAATCCACGAAAATAATCCACAAATGACAAAGAAAACCTCAATTCCAAGAACTCCATTCCAATAGTGAAGTACACGTTTTCAAGGGAATTCTTCAATAAAGATTCAAATTCAACTGCAAAGTACCTCAAATAAACACAATAATTCGTCAACAATAAGATGTATTTCTGACCAAGAACTATCTCAATTCAACCCTAGATATGACACACTAGAGAAGAAAAGAAATCACAATAAAATGAAATTGATATAACTCACAATTTCAAGATGTTGCACTCGCCACAATTTTAACTCTTGGGATTGAAATTGATAAGAGTTTAGATGACAATTAGGAACCCTAATTCTCACGTGAAAATAATTTTTTGTTCTGCAAAATTAAGCCTCCTCAAACCCTCTCTTAAGCAAGTATTTATACTTGCTACTCCTAGGGTTAAAAAGTGCTCCAAATTACAAGTTTGCCACTTTTAAGGTGGCTAACCCTAAATGAAAGTTACAAAGAAATAAAAGTGTCCCAAAACCAAAATATGACCAAAATAGTTCATAAAAGAGTAAATATATAAAAGAAATGGTCATTCATGATGCCGGTCTTCAAGAAGCTTTTGAATCAGGTTCCGTTGACAACCTTGATTCACTTAGTAGTAAGGGTGTTTTTGCATCCTGTAGGACTGACAAATGAACCTGTTGAAATGCATCAAAAATTATAGTGCAAAGATGTAGAAAGTGGGTTAGTCTTCTCAAGGTTAGGTTTCTCTAGCAAAACCCTCATTACTAGATTCTAGAGACCTTTGGCTCGGGCTCTAGTGATAGGTCTTTGAAAAGTCTGATTCCTATCATCTCCTCGGGCTTCTGGAAAATTTGCCCTCAAATCTGATGGATCTTCGTGCAAGTCATCTGTTAAATAAGGTGAAAGATCTGAAACTTTAAAAGTGGCTGATACTCCATAATCTCCTGGCAACTCGATGCGATAAGCATTGTTGTTGATGCGCTTTAAGACCCTGAATAGTCTGTCTGATCTAGGAGATAGCTTCTGTGACTTTTTGTGTGGAAACCTGTCCCTGCTAAGATTAATCCAGACTAAATCACCTAGATTATAGAGATGAATTTTCCTGTGTTTGTTTCCCTAGATCCTCTGTTGTTCCTAGGTCTTCTGAAGGTGTTCAGTGGTCCGATCATGGATGTGTTGAATCTGTTGTGCTCGGTCAACTCCACTAAGACTTTCTTCCTTCGTCGCTGGTCCAACTATAAAATCTAATGGAATAGAAGGGTTATAGCCATAAACAACCTCAAAAGGAAACTTACTGGTTGAATTATGAGTAGACTTATTGTAAGCGAACTCAATAATAGGAAGACACAAGTCCTAATCAGTAAGATTCTTGCCAACTGTTGCTCTGAGAAGATTCCCAAGCATGCGGTTGACAACCTCTATTTGTCCATCAATCTAGGGATGGCAAGAGGTACTATACATCAGTTTAGTACCCAATCTTCTCCATAGTGTTTTCCAAAAGAAACTAAGGAATTTAATATCTCTGTCTGACACTATGCTGTGTGGAACTCCATGTAATTTGACAATTTCCTGCAAAAAAAGGTTAGCAATAAAAAGAGCATCGTCTGTTTTGTGGCATGGTACAAAGCGTGACATTTTGCTGAATCGATCAACAACCACCATAATAGAGTCTTTCCCACTTTGTGTTCTGGGTAATCCCAACACAAAATCTATGCTGATATCAGTCCAAGGTTTAGATGGTATAGGTAAAGGCATATATTCACCCTATGCGCCTTTCCTCCCCATGGCTCTCTTGCAAACACCACACCTTTCTAGTACCCTATGGGCATCCTTTATCATGCCTTTCCAGTAGAAATTCTCCCTCAATATGGCTAGAGTTCTCTTCTCACCAAAATGCCCTGACAAACTATTTGCATGTGCTTCCCTCACCAATAATTCCCTCACAGATCTAGATGGAATACAAAGTTTTCCTGATTTATATAGAAAACCATCTATCACACAATAACCATCATACATCCCGCCTCCAAGACACCTCTCCATGACAATTTTGAATTCCTCATCACATACATATTGTTCCTTTAATAGCTCAAAACCTAGTAATTTTGACTGAAGAGAAGTGATTAGTACATACCGTCGTGATAAAGCATCAGCAACAATATTCTGATTGCCCTTTTTGTACTTAATCACATAAACAAAGCCGTCCAGAAATTCCACCCACTTGGCCTGGTGCTTAGACAAATTATGTTGACCCCTGAAATGTTTCAAAGATTCATGATCTGTATAAATAATAAACTCCTTCGGGAGGAGATAATGTTGCCATGTATGAGAGCCCTCACTAAGGAATAAAATTCCTTATCATATATAGAATAGTTCAAAGTTGCTCCACTCAACTTTTCACTAAAATATGCTATAGGCCTCTTCTCCTGCATTAATACAGCACTAATTCCAATCCCTGAAGCATCACATTCCAATTCAAAAATTTTATCAAAATCAGGTAAGACCAGTAATGGGGCACAAGTGAGTTTTTCTTTAATCTCTTTGAAAGTCCTTTGGGCCTTTTCACTCCAGATAAAAGGAACACTCTTCTTAGTCAGTTCTGTGAGAGGACTAACAATGTTACAGAAATTTTGGACAAAGTGTCTATAAAAAGATGCAAGCCCATGAAAACTTTTTACCTTGGTAACTGAAGTGGGTGTTGGCCATTCCTTAACTGCCCTCACTTTCTCCTCATCCATCTTAACTCCTGCACCTGACACAACAAAACCCAAAAATGTTACCTCAGTTTGAAAAAAGGAACACTTCTGAAAATTCGCAAATAATTGTTATGCCTTCAATACTGAGAATACTGCCCGAAGATGCTCCACATGTTGTTCTAGGTCTTTGCTGTAGATCAGAATATCATCAAAATAAACAACAACAAATTTTCCTAAGAACTCTTTCAATACATGGTTCATCAATCTCATAAAATTACTAGGAGCATTACTCAAACCAAAGGGCATAACCAACCATTCGTACAGTCCATGACGTGTTTTAAAAGCAATCTTCCATTCATCCCCTTCCTCATCTGAATCTGGTGATATCCGCTTTTAAGATCAACTTTGGAGAAAATCTGTGAACCATAGAACTCATCCAACATATCATCAAGTCTAGGAATAGGATACCTGTATTTAATGGTGATTTTGTTGATGGCTCTGCTATCGATACACATTCTCCAAGTTCTATCCTTCTTGCGAACAAGAAGGGTGGGAACGGCGCATAGGCTGAGACTCTCTTTAACAAACCCCCGTTCCACCAATTCATTTACCTGACGTTTCAATTCCTTAGCCTCCTCAGGATTCATGCGATATGCGGGTCAGTTTGGTAACACTGAACCGGGCATAAGATCAATAGCATGCTCTATCCCTCTCAAGGGTGGTAATCCTGCTGGTAAATCATCAGGAAAAATGTCAGTATACTCATTTAATACCTGAGAAACTGCTGAAGGTAGAGACTGTGATTCCCGTAACCCTAAGACACATCTCAACCGAAGCAAGTATGTTAGAGCCCCTTCTATGATTAATCTCTCCATCTCACCCTGTCCCATCAACAATACCTTTTTCCCCTCAGAAACGTTACTTTGAAATAAAGCCTTCTTAGCCACTGATGGTCGATTAATCTGTTGCTGGACATTATGGACCTCTAAAGGTGGCATAGGATTCAGAATAATTCGCTTACCCTCCTTTTGGAACAAATATGTATTTCTGAAGCCATCATGTAAGACCCCCCTGTCATATAACCAAGGTCTACTAAGCAAAATATGAGATGCACACATGGGCAAGATATCACACTCAATTTCATCACAATGTTTGTCCCCTATACTGAAGGGTACCCTAACTCTTTGGGTAACATACAAACTTCCTTGATCATTAAGCCAATGTAGTTTATAAGGTTTAGGATGTGAAATAGTTGAAAGCTTTAGCTTTGATACCAACGATGCAGCTACTACATTAGTACAACTACCACCATCTATTATAAGGACACACAATTTCCTTGTATCCTACAAGAAGTGTGGAACAAATTTTCCCTTTGTTCTTCCTCCTTACTAGCAAATGTATTTAATGAGCGTCGCAATACATTAGCATATTGAAGCATTTCACTAGACACTGTGGAATTCAACTCAATCAACATGTGAACAATATTCCCCACTTCTTTTAAGATCACGGTGCAACAAACTTTAATCTCTAAAAATTCACTCCACGGCAACACACAAGCAACAACAACAATGATGATGTGTTACTTCCACGGCAACAACAAGATGAATATTAATTACAAGTAGATTTCAACTTCCATGGCAAGTAATGATAACAAAGGACTAATAAGTGACTTTCCACAAATGAATTCCGAATTCCACAATAGACAGCAACTTTCAATTTGAAATTCAAACAACTTCACTTATTGCAAGCCTTCCACAATTGGTAACAATGAATTCAAATTCAAATAGCCATCATTAACTCCCACAACTTAATTGCATATGTTTGAATTCAAATAATTCCTTACTAATCAAAGACTCAATGCAATCTGCAAATTGTACTCCACCAATTCAGAATTACACAATGGAAATCAAAACAATAAACTACACTTCCTCCTCCACGCCACAACAAGCCACGGTAAGGATTTTGGTAAGTTTTGCAAGTTCCAAAAATTGTTGAAGTAAACAACACTTTATACTTCTGCCCTTCCACGTAATTTAGTGATAAAAAAATGATGCAACAACCTTCTCAAAACAACTCCAACAAACAGCAAAATAAACTCTAAGACAAGGTAATTTCACAATCTAAAAACCACAACAATCAATACAATTGCGGTTTCCACTAAATCAATCCTAATGGTTGATTAACTCCACAAAATCAAATGAAACCAATTCCCTTCTCTCAATAAGATCTCTGATGCCAAAAAGATGATGTGCCTAATTCCACTTAGAAGCACAATTAAAAGACTCAAGAAAAGCAATCTCAAGTCAAAGTAAAAACCGGATCCACAAGGGCTAATTCACGTGAACCCTAATGAAGATATGATGAAATCCAAATGTTCAAAGATATAATTGTAATACCATAATGATATTATCTTCTAAAAAAACTCTAATCTCATATAATCCATGAAAATAATCCACAAATGACAAAGAAAACCTCAATTCCAAGAACTCCTTTCCAATAGTGAAGTACACGTTTTCAAGAGAATTCTTCAATAAAGATTCAAATTCAATTGCAAAGTACCTCAAATAAACACAATAATTCGTCAACAATAAGATGTATTTCTGACCAAGAACTATCTCAATTTAACCCTAGATATGACACACTAGAGAAGAAAAGAAATCACAACAAAATGAAATTGATATAACTCATAATTTCAAGATGTTGCACTCGCCACAATTTCAACTCTTGGGATTGAAATTGATAAGAGTTTAGATGAAAATTAGGAACCCTAATTCTCACGTGAAAAGAAGAGTTTGTTCTGCAAAATTAAGCCTCCTCAAACCCTCTCTTAAGCAAGTATTTATACTTGCTACTCCTAGGGTTAAAAAGTGCTCAAAATTACAAGTTTGCCACTTTTAAGGTGGCTAACCCTAAATGAAAGTTACAAAGAAATAAAAGTGTCCCAAAACCAAAATACAACCAAAATAGTTCATAAAAGAGTAAATATATATAAAAGAAATGGTCCTTCATGATGCCGGTCTTCAAGAAGCTTTTGAATTAGGTTCCGTTGACAACCCTGATTCACTCAGTAGTAAGGGTGTTTTTGCATCCTGTAGGACTGACAAATGAACCTACTGAAATGCATCAAAATTATAGTGCAAAGATGTAGAAAGTGGGTTAGACTTCTCATGGTTAGGTTTCTCTAGCAAAACCCTCATAACTTGATTCTGGAGACCTTAGCTCGGGCCCTGGTGATAGGTCCTGGAAAAGACTGATTCCTATCACTAAAATCACAGGAACTGCACATGGGCTCATACTTTCTCTCACATACCCCTTGTCCATCAGCTCACTAACCTGTTTTTGGAGTTCCTTTGTTTCCTTAAGATTACTCCTATAAGTGGATCAGTTTGGAATGGTCATATCGGATATAAAATCGATCCGATGTTCAATTTCTCATATGGGAGGTAATCCTTTTGGGATTTCATTTGGAAAAACATCTTCAAATTCTTGCATCAAAGAAACAACAAAACTTGGCAAACAATTGTCAAGTTGGTAAGAGCTAAAAAGTACCTCTTTATATAAGAGTACTATCGTAAGTTTCTTTATTCTTATGAACAAAGCCTTCTTAACATCACTAGCCCTAACATAAAAGTTTTCCTTTCTCTTTGTTTCCCCCTCATTTTTTTCTTTTTCTCTTTTCTCAAACTCTCACTCTTTTTCTTTTGCAGCAGCATTCACTCTTTTATTTTCACTAGCTCTTTTTTGCTCTCTCTCTCTCTCTATAACCTCACATGATCCTCATATACTTCAATGGGAGTTAGAGGACAAAGAGTAACAGGCCTCTGATCGTGTACAAAAGCTTATTTATTGGTGAATCTATCATGTCTCACCTGTCTGTCAAACTGCCATGGCCTACCCAGCAACAAGTGTGTTGCTTACATAGGAACTACATCACAAAGAACTTCATCCCCATACTTTCCTATGCTAAAAGAAGCTAACACCTATTTATAACCCTCACTTCGCCATTATCATTTAACCACTGTAGTTTATAAGGGCGAGGATACTTAATTGTGGGAAGCCCTAATTTCTCAACCATGGTCATGCCGGCAACATTGGTATAACTCCTACCATCTACAATCACACCATATACCTTGTCTTTAATAAGACACCTAGTATGAAATATGTTCTCCCATTACACATTCTTCTCTCCCTTTATCTGCACACTCAAAGCCCTCCTAGCTACTAACATCTCTCCCTGAACAACATATTCTTCCCCCTCATCAACATCCTCCAGTGATGGCATGGACTCATGTTTTAACTTACTACCTTTCTCAATTTCTCCATCATCCCCCATAAGCATAATTCTCTTATTCGGGCATTGACTCGCTATATGTCCCCTACCTTGGCATTTAAAACATTTAATATCACGATTCCTATCGGGAAAAGAATCGGGTTTACCTTTATTCCCATGAGATGCCATTTCTACTTTTGGTTTTGGAATTGGTTTGGAGTGGAACTACTTCTCCTCCTTCTTCCTTGCATTAGTCCTCTAGTTGGAAGAACTTGATGTCGCATGTGTGGAACTACCACCTTTCCACTTGAGTTGCTTCCCCACCTTAATAACCATGTGAACCATATCCTCTAGTTCTATATTTATTGCAACTCCACCACATTATGTATATCCCAATTCAAACCTACCAAGAACCTAACTATAGTATCTTCCTAATCCTCCACAACATTCGCCCTGATCATAGCAACCTCCATCTCCTTATGATATTCCTCCACACTTCCATTCCCCTATCTCATATTTTATAGTTTATTATACAAATCCCTATAGTAATAAGTGGGAATAAATCGCTTCTTTATTACCTTCTTCATCTCTTTCTATATCTCTATTGGTGGCTCTCTATTCCTCCTCCTACTCGATAATAATTGGTCCCACTAAACTATAGCATAGTAAAAAAATTCGATGGCATCCAATTTCACCTTCTTAACTTTAAAGTAGTTATGACAATCAAACACCAATTCCACCTTCTTCTCCCACTCAAGATAGACATTAGGATCATTCTTCCCTTAGAAGGAAGGAATTTTCATTTTGATATTTCCTAGATTGTTATTTTCTTCTTTCTTAACTCTTCTACTTCTCCCTATATTTCTCTTATAACCCATGAAAGAGTCTTAGTCAGATTTAGCTACAGACCCTTCTCTACACCACTCATCTTCCTCCATGCGCATTACCCTTCTAAGCATTTTATTCCTCCTACATCCAATAGAAGCAATCCGAGACTATTCAAAATTCTACTCCATTAGCTCGTGAAATTGATCCATCTCTACTCTAAACATCATTCTCATCTCAGAAGTCAAAGTCTCCATGATCAATTTCGTGTCAATACCACCTATCACACTATAAGGAGAATTTCTATTAGACATGCTTTTTCTGCAACAAAAACAAAGATGATAATAGAAAATAAAGATCTTCACTAAATTGCTCCCTCACGTGTTTTGCCACTTAATCACTGAATGTCTCTCTAACCACTCATGTTTTATTTCTGACAAGATTCAATTGGCTTTTGTGAACTCTAATGTTCTCACCACTCTTACCTCTTACCACTTACAATCTCTTCCTTAATTCTTTTAAAATTGAACAACAAACCAGAAGTCGTTCTATAGATTTCAATAGAATCCTTTGTTCTTGGAATCAACAATTCAACAAGTCACAACTGTTTCCCCAACACTTCAATCAACTCAATTATGGACTTCAATACAACTATTGTTAAGAATCCCAATTTTTTTTATATATAAGAATTTTCCTCTCTCTTTTTTTTTACTATTCAATAAGAAATTAAACGTGAATCAATTGAACGCATATAGTGATTGCTATAACAAGTTTAATAAAATCAACAAATACATAAAGATTCAAACTTTTCTCTCTTTTTTTCTTTTATACGAATTTTTGAAACCTAGATGTATAAAGAACAAAAATTGGATTCAAGATAGGAAATTCTTAACCAACCTAATTGCTTTGATACCAAATGATATGAACTCTGTCAACCTATGCCGAAACCCGAAATCAATTTGGATCGAACAGTCGACAATCGATCATAAACGAAGGGAAACTATGACCCGTTGCTTATAAAGAAGCAAGAACCTTGGTATGATGTATATGCCACAATTGAAATGGAATACCAATTGATAAGTACTGGTATAAACGCCACAAAAAAATTTTGATGAGTTCAAATTCTTCAAGAATAGAAGAAGGGTATTGTAATTTTAATCAATCAAAAAGTCCTCTATAATGGAATCCTTGACGACTACTTACAATCTCACCATAAAACATAACAAAAAAGTACAAAAACTCTACTTGTGACTACGAAATACAATATACATTGGCAACCTAAATCCACATTTGATGTGCCTAAACACACTTGAAAGCACAATCAAAAGACTTAAGAAAAACAATCGCAAGTCAAGGCAAAATCGGATCCACAAAAGGGCAATTTCACGTGAACACCTTGTAGATTTTAATGGAAATTGTTGTTCAAAAGATTCAATTGTAATCTCTAATGATAATATTAACCAAATAACAACAAGAGAAGATGAATTTCACATAAAATCAGATCAAAAGGAAGCAATAAACCAATGAAATCCACTTTCCCTTTCAATCACTAGTTCACACCAATAATAACAATGAGGTATGTAATCCAAGTGTTCAATGAAACAATCAATCTTACAAGATTGTTGTTCACAAAAATAGAACCACAAATAGATCCAAGAAAGATCCAAATCTACCCTAGATATGACTCACTAGAGAAGAAATGAACAACAACAAAGATGAATCGATATTACTCACGATTTCTCCTTGTTGCACTCACCACAATTTCAACTTCTTAGGATTGAAATTGATAAGAGAATTTGGAATTAGGAAAACCCTAAGCCCTCTCACGAAATGTGAAGTGTTTGTTCTGCAAAATTAGCCTCCTCAAACCCTCTCTTAAGCAAGTATTTATACTTGCTACTCCTAGGGTTAAAAAGTGCTCAAAATTACAAGTTTGCCACTTTTAAGGTAGCTAGCCCTAAATGAAAATTACAAGGAAATAAAAGTGTCCCAAAACCAAATACAACCAAAAATAGTTCATAAAAGAAGAAATATATAAAAGAAATGGTCTTCAAGATGCCGGTCTTCTATAGGATCCATCGGTCTAGCTCATCGCCGGTTCAGGTCGGTCAATGGATAACCCATAAGTTGAGTATGAGAGAGTTTGTCCATTGCCCTATAGAATATGATAAGTGTGCCTATTGAAAAACACAATACAAGAATAATAGATAAGAGGTTAATATATAAATAATTCCGGGGTCGATCTGCTCAAAATGGGCCCTTAACACCAAGATTTGAATTCCTTTAGTTCTTGCCCTAATGATAGGTCTTGTCGGATTTTTAATCCTATCATCTCCTCGGGCTTCAAAAAGATTTGTCCTCAAATCTAGTAGATCAAATGCAGTAGAGACTTTGTTTCCTCCTAGCAAGTCACCTGAAGAAATATCTCTGCAGAATCCCAATATCTGAAATACTATAGGTGGTGATTGTCTTCTCTCATCCATTTCGAGGATATATCTCTTCTGCAACACAAATAATGACCCATTATCCACTAAAGTTGCCCCTGTATCAACCTGTTCCACTGAAACTGTTTCCTCCTTTTCTAAATCATCTGTATGTGGTTGATCCTCATGGTCTTCTAATGGTTGGCCCAACTGCTCATTACCCTCTAAAACCTCTAAAGGTGAACATAACTGTTTCTGAACAGTTTAGCTCTCTGGTGGTCTTCTCGTCTGACTATGATCATCAGGATCCTCTAAAGGTTGGCACATCGGTGTCTACATCTGCATAGTTTGGTCCTCTGATGGTTTGATCATGTGGCTATGATCCTCAAGATTCTATGATGGCTGTTTTATCTGTCTTTGCATCTCCTGGACCTCTGATGGTGACATAGGGTTCAATACTATTCGTTTACCATCCTTTTTTAAACATATAAGTATTTCTATACCCATCATGTAATACCATCCTATCATACAACCATGGTCTACCAAGTAATATATAGGATGCACAAAGAGGAAGAATATCACATTCAAGCTCATCATAGTACTTGTCCCCTATACTGAAGGGTACCCTAGCCCTTTAGTTTACACAAAGACCATCTTGATCATTCAACCAATGTAATGTATAGGGTTTAGGATGTGGGATAGTTTCAAGTTTCAACTTCGATACTAATGATGTAGCTACAACATTAGTACAACTACCGCCATCAATAATAATTGTGCATAAGTTTCCTTGTACCCTACAAGAAGTATGGAATAAGTTTTCTCTTTGTCCCTCATCAATGGTTTGAAAAGAAGTCATGTCCCGATGCAATATGTTAGCATAATGAAACATTTCACTAGACATGATTGTACTAAAATCCAACAATACAATAATTATCTTCACATTTCCAAGGTTTAAGTACACAACCAAACCACAAATGAAGTACACTCAACTACTTCCAAGTAAATAGAATTAAATTCAACAACAAGTGTTTAAGTAACTACTTCAATTACTTTCACACATTTAATGACTTGTTTGAATTTTAAATTCTACTACTCACTTTCCTTATTCTTGCTACGGTTCACACTCACACTTTATCTTATTGTGCAGCACCTTACTCCACACAACTCCACAAATTTACACCACCACACACACCTCACTCCTACACAGTGCAACTAATTCACTACAACACTACTACACATTGTAACTTTTTTTTTTTAAACACTCTTACTTACAATACTTCAAAGTGTACACATCCTTGCCACTACACAACTCCCATTCACACCATAAACCACAAGTAATGGCAGCAACAAAATTCAAATTTGAAATCACTCCATTAAATGCAAGCTTCTCCACAAATGGTAAAAAAACAATTCAAATTCAAATAACACTTATTCAATGCTACTCAATGAATTGCTCTCAAACTTAAAGAAAGTATTTGAATTTCAAATGAATGCTTATCCTTCCACACACTTCAAATCTGGAATTTTCAAATGCTCCAATTCCGAATTGCACAAGGATTCACAACACTAATTGCAAGCCTTCCTCAATTGGTAACAATGAATTCAAATTCAAATAGCAATCATTAACTCCCACAACTTAATTGCATATGTTTTGAATTCAAATAATTCCTTACTAATCAATACTCAATGTAATCTGCAAATTGTACTCCTCCATTCAGAATTACACAATGGAAATCAAAACAACAAACTACACAACCTCGTCACGCCACAAGCTAGTCACAGCAAGAATTGGTAAGTTTTTTCAAGTTCCAAAAGTTGTTGAATTAAACAACACTTTATGCTTCTCCCCTTCCACGAAATTTAGTGATCATAAAATGATACAACAACCTTCCCAATCCAACTCCAACAATCAGCAAATTAAATTCCAAGCTAAGGTAATTTCGCAATCTCAAAACCACAACAACAACACAATTTGCGGTTTTCACTAAATCACCTTAATTGATGATTAACTCCATGAAATCAAATAAAACCAATTCCCTTCTCTCAACATGTGCTCTGATACCAAAAAGTTGATGTGCTCAAAAACCAAGATTAAGCACATACAAAACCAATTTGAAAGACAATCCAACAATGTCAATCAAACTAGTCTCAATCACATGAACAATGCCATCAATTTCCAATGAATTTAACCAAGTCTTCAATTATGATGTGTTTAAATCTTAAATCCAAATATGATATAGCTCTGATACCAAAAGATGATGTGCCTAAACACACTTGAAAGCAAAATCAAAAGACTTGAGAAAAACAATCTCAAGTCAAGGAAAAATCGGATCCACAAAAGGGCAATTTCACGTGAACACCTTGTAGATTTTAATGGAAATTGTTGTTCAAATGATTCAATTGTAATCTCTAATGATAATATTAACCAAATAACCACAAGAGAAGATGAATTTCACGTAAAATCAAATCAAAAGGAAGCAATAAACCAATGAAATCCACTTTCCCTTTCAATCACTAGTTCACGCCAATAATAACAATGAGGTATGTAATCCAAGTGTTCAATGAAACAATCAATCTTACAAGATTGTTGTTGATACGAACCACGCCAACCTGTGACGAAACCCAATACCAATACGTTCGGAAATTCGTTGCCTAAGACGCCCAAACACCTAAAGTGGAAACCGCGACCCATTGTCTATAAGCGAGACAAGAACCTTGGTATAAAAATGAAGACGCTACAATCGGGATGGAAGACCGATTGATAAGTCGGGATGAACGCCACGGAAATCAATCCGATAAGTTCGATTTAGTTCTTGAAGAACCAAGAGAGGTGCCTCTCAAAAGTGTTTAATGTTTAAAGATGTATATTCCCTATTGTTCTAAACCCTAGGAGCTATTATACTAGGGTTACAATTCGTGTAAAACAAGTCCAAAACGACATAGTTTAGATAAGTGGCGTAAAAACGCGAAAACAGAACAAGCTGGCCGGTAGGGGATACACGGCCGTGTACTTTGGCCGTGTACTTTTCTGTGCAACTTCTGGCAACATACACGCCCATGTACTTTGGCCGTGTATCTTTCTGTGCAACTTCTGGCAACATACACGCCCATGTACTTTGGCCGTGTATCTTTCTGTGCAATCTTGGAATTCCTACACGGTAGTGCCTTGAAAATACACGCCCTCTTCAACCCGTGTCCAGTGTGACTTGTATAAAAGCAAGGGTCTTCCCATGGTTGTTCCAATCCGTTCCAACTTCATGATTGTTCCAATCTTTTCCGGCTTCATGGACAACCTTTATCAACCCATTAAGTGCTTTCGTGAATCGTTTTGCTTGATTTCTTGTGATCGGTCCAGGCGGCACTTCAAGAGGATCCACATTTCTTCTTCCGGCTTGGCACTCATCATGAATCTCATCAGTTGTTCACGAAAATAGAACCACAAATAGATCAAAGAAAGATCCAAATCTACCCTAGATATGACTCACTAGAGAAGAAATGAACAACAACAAAGATGAATCGATATTACTCACGATTTCTCCTTGTTGCACTCACCACAATTTCAACTTCTTGGGATTGAAATTGATAAGAGAATTTGGAATTAGGAAAACCCTAAGCCCTCTCACGAAATGTGAAGTGTTTGTTCTGCAAAATTAGCCTCCTCAAACCCTCTCTTAAGCAAGTATTTATACTTGCTACTCCTAAGGTTAAAAAGTGCTCAAAATTACAAGTTTGCCACTTTTAAGGTAGCTAGCCCTAAATGAAAATTACAAGGAAATAAAAGCATCCCAAAACCAAATACAACCAAAAATAGTTCATAAAAGAAGAAATATATAAAAGAAATGGTCTTCAAGATGCCGGTCTTCTATAGGATCCATCGGTCCAGCTCATCGCCGGTTCAAGTCGGTCCATGGATAACCCATAAGTTGAGTCTGAGAGAGTTTGTCCATTGCCCTATAGAATATGATAAGTGTGCCTGTTGGAAAACACAATACAAGAATAATAGAAAAGAGGTTAATATATAAATAATTCCGGGGTCGATCTGCTCAAAATGGGCCCTCAACACCAAGATTTGAATTCCTTTAGTTCTTGCCCTAATGATAGGTCTTGTTGGATTTTTAATCCTATCAACATTTCAAATTGCTATCCTCTCAATGTTAGCTACCTAAGTTGGTGGCTTAGCTTCTTCAATGCTAGCGGCTTTGGTCTTCTACGTCAGCAACTTTGGTTCTTCAACATTGATGGCTTTGGTTCTCAATAAACATCTTCAAGTTGTCTTTATTTTGAGAGATCTTGGACTCCAATGACTTAGATTACTCTTAGTTCATTCTTAAATTGACGCAAGCATTGCTCCTTATCTTGAATTTCTTTGATTAGCCCATTAAGTGCGTCTTTAAGTCGTTTAGCTCAATGATGTGCTTCAAATGAATTTCATTACAAATCAAAGAAAGGAAGAACAATTGACTCTAACTTCCAACTATTAACGTGAACCCTAGCTAGAAGAACCCTAATTGCGTGATGATGAAATAGGAAAAAAAAATTCAATTACGTACTAGATATTACACACTAGTAATAATCGAAAAGGCTTGAGAATTACTAATATTACGTACAATAATTCTTAAGCAAAAACTCACCACAATTTCAATTAGAAATTAATAAGAGTGGATGCGTGAATAGGAGAGAACCCTCATGGCAAAAGCAAGTGTTTTTTTCAATCTTCAAAAAGTCTCCCAACAAAACCTAAACAATAAGTATTTATACCATACCTAAATATAGAAAAAAAAAAAACCTAAGTAACTAGTACACATGGCTAGTCCCTTCAAGCTTCAATCATGATCATAAGGAGAAAACACAACATCGGTTCTCCCTTAGTTCAATTTGGTTCATAATGGACCGTGACCCATTCACAACCCAATTGCCATTGTGTTTGGTTGTCTTTCTGTAATACCAACAATTGTATTTGCTTAAAAAAATTCAAAATAAATTACATTAAATAAATAAAGACAGTTGATCTACGCAAAAAAGACATCAAAGCCGCCAGCCTTAAGCCGGCCTACATTGGTCCTCGGATATCCATTGTGAAAATCTTTCCAAAATCGTATCTTAATTAATTTGCTAACTCAATTCCTCATTAGATCAACCTTATCCTCCACCTCTTTGGATCTATAAATAGGCCCCTTGTGTGAACCTTGGGAGCATCCTTTGTTTTAGAATCATTTGTTTTGGCATCCTTGTTATCATCCTTTGTTTTAGCATCCTTGTTATCATCATTTGTTTTATTCATCCTTTGTTTTTCTTTTGAATCATTAGAATTCCCTTAGGAACTTTAGAATTTTATATTCTCTTTAATTCTTTTACATTTCATGTTATTCCAAGTCCTATAACATGAATACAATGATCATTTTAGTTTGAATTATGGCTTCATCATGTTTCCCACAAGGATGATTTAGAACATTATGGTATGAATTGCATGAAAACAATTGAAATAAATAGGTGCAATGGAATTCATATTAAATAACAAGAATAAACTAATAAATGGCATAAAAGAAAATAAAGTAAATGCAACAATTGCTATAATCTTCAAGAGTTGTAGAACTTCAATCTTCCGAAATGATACCTAGACTTCTTCAATTGAAAGCAAACTTCAGCAAAATAACATTCTTTCTTTAAACTAAAACTTGGAATAACATGAAATGTAAAAGAATTAAAGAGAATATAAAATCCCAAAGTTCCTAAGGGAATTCTAATGATTCAAAAGAAAAACAAAAGATGCTAAAACAAATGATTCTAAAACAAAGGATGAATAAAACAAATGATGATAACAAGGATGCTAAGACAAAGGATGATAACAAGGATGCCAAAACAAATGATTCTAAAACAAAGGATGAAAAAACAAAGGATGATAACAACGATTGTAAAACAAATGATGATAACAAGGATGCTAAAACAAAGGATGATAACAAGGATGCCAAAACAAATGATTCTAAAACAAAGGATGCTCCCAAGGTTCACACAAGGGGCCTATTTATAGATCCAAAGAGGAGGAGGATAAGGTTGATCTGATGAGGAATTGAGTCACAAAGAGATACAAAATGAGCGTGAATAAATACTGGCAAGTGTACCAGATCGGATCAAGTACTATAGTGAGAGAAGAGTGTCGAACCACGAAGATTGATTAAGTAATAGACCTATATCAATTTCTACTATTATTTAGGCAATGATATTTGATGAGATCAAATGTGAATGAATTATACTAAATGCGCAAAACGGGAATTGTGTTTGAAAAATGATGAATTGATGGTGGGAAATTGAATCCACCCTAATTCTACTAATCATATTGCCTTCATGTTATAATAACTCATAGCTATATGGATTTTCACAAGAAATTGACAAAACCTTAATCCTTTTTCAAGTTTTAAAGTATCATAACCGCAATTTGATTTAATAGCTCCCACTAATTTAAATCAATGGAGGATTCTAATTCACAATCATAAATTTCCCAATTATATGATTTCCTAATATCTTTAAAATAATTTCTCCTAATCCCTTAGTGAAAAATTTAATAAAAATATTGCATGAAACACTTAGGTCAATTTCTAATAAAATTCAATAACGCTGCTTCCGCATGAATTATTAAATCTTACTTAGGATTCCTGATAAAACCTAAATCTCTTTCCAGTCATTTACATTCCTATGCATTGATTTCAATTACAAAATATAATTTATAGCAAGACTTCTTATATAAAAATTCCGTATATCTATATGTCCTACAACATGAATACAATGATCATTTTAGTTTGAATTATGGCTTTATCATGTTTCCCACAAGGATGATTTAGAACATTATGGTATGAATTGCATAAAAACAATTGAAATAAATAGGTGCAATGGAATTCATATTGAATAACAAGAATAAACTAATAAATGGCATAAAAGAAAATAAAGTAAATGCAACAATTGCTATAATCTTCAAGAGTTGTAGAACTTCAATCTTCTGAAATGATACCTAGACTTCTTCAATTGAAAGCAAACTTCAGCAAAATAACATTCTTTCTTTAAACTAAAACTTGGAATAACATGAAATGTAAAAGAATTAAAGAGAATATAAAATCCTAAAGTTCCTAAGGGAATTCTAATGATTCAAAAGAAAAACAAAGGATGCTAAAACAAATGATTCTAAAACAAAGGATGATAATAAGGATGCTAAAACAAATTATGATAACAAGGATGCTAAAACAAAGGATGATAACAAGGATGCCAAAACAAATGATTCTAAAACAAAGGATGATAAAACAAAGGATGATAACAAGGATGCTAAAACAAATGATGATAACAAGGATGCTAAAACAAAGGATGATAACAAGGATGCCAAAACAAATGATTCTAAAACAAAGGATGCTCCCAAGGTTCACACAAGGGGCCTATTTTTAAATCCAAAGAGGAGGAGGATAAGGTTGATCTGATGAGGAATTGAGTCAACAAATTAATTAAGATACGATTTTGGAGAGATTTTCGCAATGGATATCCGAGGACCAATGTAGGCCGGCTCAAGGCCGGCGGCCTTTGATAGTAAGCCGGCCTAAGGCCAGCGGCCTTTGATAGTAAGCCGGCCTAAGGCCGGCGGCTTTCAATGCAATCCTCCGCTCGCTTCTTCAATTTTGTGGAAAACTCCTCCAATTAACTTGTAATTTACTTTTGGGTCCTCAAAACCTGAATTTTCACAATAAACCCCATTAAATATCATTTCTTTATATTTTCTTATAATATTGAAATAAATTTAATATAAATCCAAAAGAAAATATAAGTATAATGTGATCTTATCAACATCCCCACACTTGAACTTTTGCTTGTCCTCAAGCAAAATAATTGAATTAAACAAGAGAGATTTGTCATTGAACTTCTGGTGCCCATTGTTCTGACCATACTAAAACTTTTAACTAGTATATCTAGTTGAAATTTAGTAGTTAATCTAAATACAACAGATTTTTTATCCCAGTGTTTAACAATCAAAAGAAAAATACTTAGTCCATACGGAAAAACATTCATTTAAACTTCATTGGTTATTAGCAAGTATAATCTGCCTCAATTTTACTTCTCTAAACAAGATAACAAAAAGTGGAAGCATGTGGTATCCATTTTTTTCCTAGAATTTCTCCCTTTTAAATTAGTCTTTATTTCACTTATTGTCCTATATTCACATTTTTTTTTTTATTTGCCTTAATTGACAGCGGAGTGAGACTTCACTCTTCTGAGGGACCAAAGCTTGCCCATGTCAACTTGGCTTTCATTAAGGTACTAAAATTTTGCCTTTCCGCCCTTCTCATTATTGTGAGTTCATTGAGTTGGCACATCTTGGGCTCATCGCCTAAGTGACCAGGTTTTAAAGGGACCCCTACGAACTCTTCCTCACACTAACATTTAAGATTGGATACTCTTAACTCACTTTCCTAAGTCATTGGAGTAAAGGCTCTTTTTCTTTTTCTTTTTTTTCTTTTTTTAAGGGATCACTAAGTAAAATATTTCCTTTACCTCTTTCACTAGGTGTTAAGGTATTCTCAAAGAAATTTCAAGAGAAATTTATCCCAACCAATTTTTCCTTGAAGTAAACTTGCTTGTTTTTTCAACTTAAGGACTCAATTTCAAGTTCAAAGGCTAAACATAGGGTAAACCCGTTCTCTAGAGATTTTACTATTAAATTTTAACTATGTAAACTAGTCACAACAGTTGGCGAGTGGGGCACCAATCTAAGTTAATTTCAAGATTTCATTGATGATTAAACACTTAAGGACATAAATAAAGCATGGGAATTGTAAGCTCATGATGTGTGCAATCAATCATTATACTTCTACATTTATAATCCCTTCCCCACACTTAAATTAGACAATTTCCTCATTATTCCTATAATAGCACAAAGTTAAGGAAAAGAATGTCAATGCAAAAATTGAAACAATGGTACTTCCCTGGTGTAAAATTGTTCAAAAGCAAGAAAATTCCTCCCAAAATGTCTATCATCCTTGGAGTGTCTTGAATGCACCGGCGGCCCTTATCCAGCCTTGAATTAGATTTTTTTTTTTTATATCAACGAAACTAAAATACTAGTGTATATACTTATTGAGCATGGGCTGCCTCCCATGAAGTGCGTAGTTTATAGTCGCTAGCCCAACTTTTCCAGTTCAAGTTCCCAAATCTCCTAAATCCACAGTTGTGGCATTTCTATCAACATGTTCCCCTTCATAGTAATGTTTGAGAAGATAACCGTTTACCTTGAAAGTATGGTTGTCTTCTGCCTTTAACTTAACTGCACCATAAGGAAACACATTAACAATTTCAAATGGTCCAGACCATCGTGATTTCAACTTACCTGGGAACAGCTTCAAGCGGGAGTTGTATAGTAAGACCTTCTGACCAGGGAAAAATTCTCGCCTCACGATGTTCTTATCATGCCATCGCTTTGTTCGTTCTTTGTAAATTTTGGCATTTTCATATGCTTCTTCTCTCAATTCAGCCATCTGATTTAGTTGAAGCAATATTTTTTCACCTGCAGCTTTCTCATCAAAGTTAAGGTATTTAATAGCCCAGTATGCCTTGTGCTCGAGCTCTACTGGTAAGTGACACGATTTACCAAAAACAATCTTGTATGGAGACATTCCTATAGGGGTTTTAAACGTTGTTCTATAAGCCCATAATGCATCGTCGATTTTTAAAGACCAATCTTTCCTGGATGCATTGACAGTCTTTTCTAGAATTCGTTTAATTTCCCTATTGGATACCTCAACCTGTCCACACGTTTGTGGATGATAAGGGGTGGCAATTTTGTGAGTAACTCCATTTTTTAATAATAATTTCTCAAATTGCCTATTACAAAAATGTGTTCCCCCATCACTTATTATAGCTCTAAGTACCCCAAATCTCGAAAATATATTCTTTTTCAAAAATTTAATGACAACCCTACTGTCATTAGTTTGTAGAGCAACTGCCTCTACCCATTTCGAAACATAATTAACGGCTAAAAGAATATATTTGTTTGAAAAAGATGAGGGAAAAGGACCCATAAAGTTGATTCCCCAAACGTCAAAAAGCTCAATTACAAGTATATTATTTTGTGGTAATTCATGTCTTCTAGAAATGTTGCCAGTCCTTTGACATTGAACACAAGATATGATGTAGTTCCTGCAATCACTGAATAACCTGGGCCAATAAAATCCACATGATAAAATTTTAGTTGTCGTTTTTTCTACACCAAAGTGACCTCCTGCCTCTCTAGAATGACAATGTTGTATAATGCTAAGCTGTTCACTTTCAAGTACACATCTTCTAATTATTTGGTTAGCACAATTTTTAAAGAGATATGGTTCATCCCAAAAATAAAACTTCACATCATGTAAAAATTTCTTTTTCTATTGGTAGGATAAATCATATGGAGTGATTTTGCTAACCAAACAATTAACGATATTAGCATACTAAGGTAATCCTTGGACTTCTACTACATGCAATTGTTCATCAAGGAACTTTTCATTTATAGGTGAATAAAAACAATTGGATTCAAGACGGGATAAGTGATCAGCCACCACATTTTCAGTTCCCTTTTTATCTTTAATTTCCAGGTTAAATTCTTGCAGTAGTAGAATCCATCGAATTAGCCTAGGTTTTAGCATCAGCTTTAGCAAATAAATACTTAAGGGCAGCATGGTCAGTATATACTATGATTTTAGAACCTATTAGATAAGGCCGAAATTTATCGCATGCAAATATGACTGTTAAAAGTTCTTTTTCAGTTGCGGCATAATTCCTTTGGGCCTCATTTAAGGTTCTACTCGCATAGTATATTACATGAAATGACTTATCTTTCCTTTGCCCAAGTACCGCTCCTACAACATAGTCACTAGCATCGCACATCAACTCGAAGGGAAGCTCCCAATCAGGTGCAACAATCACTGGTGCCGTAGTGAGTTTCTCCTTCGATAGATTAAATGCGTATAAACAATTATCATAAAAAACAAAGGCAGAATCTTTTTCTAATAAATTACAAAGAGGTCTTGAGATTTTAGAGAAGTCCCTGATAAATCTCCTATAGAAGCCAGCATGTCCCAAGAAGCTTCTGATTCCTTTCACTGTAGTAGGTGGTGGTAGCTTCTCTATCACCTCTATTTTTGCCCTGTCAACCTCAATTCCCTGCTTAGATACTTTGTGCCCTAAGACTATTCCCTCTCTTACCATGAAATGGCATTTTTCCCAATTAAGAAGCAGATTAGTTTCCTTGCATCTCTTAAGCACACATCCTAAATTTGTCAGACATGTTTCGAATGACTTCCCAAAAACAGAAAAATCATCCATGAATATTTCAATAAAATTTTCTATCATGTCAGAAAATATGGACATCATGCATCTTTGAAATGTAGCGGGTGCATTACAAAGACTAAAGGGCATTCTCCTAAAAGCAAATGTGCCATAGGGACAAGTAAAGGTGGTTTTCTCCTGGTCCTCGGGTGCTATATGGATTTGATTGTACCCAAGAATAACCATCTAAAAAGCAGTAATAATCATGCCCTGCAAGTTTTTCTAACATCTGATCTATAAAAGGGAGGGGGAAATGATCTTTGCGGGTAGCATCATTCAGTTTTCTATAGTCTATACAGACTCTCCAACCAGTTACAGTGCGAGTGGGAATTAATTCATTAGCCTCATTTTATACTACAGTCATACCACCTTTTTTGGTACAACTTGGACAGGACTAACCCATTTACTATCAGAAATTGGAAAAATAATGCCTGCATCTAACAATTTAAGCACTTCTTTTTTTACAACTTCCTTAAGAGTTGGGTTAAGTCTTCTTTATGGTTGTACTATAGGTTTACACTCAGCTTCAAGAAATATACTATGAGTACAAATTGAAGGGCTAATTCCCTTAATATCAGCAATGGTCCACCCGATAGCTTCCTTATGTTCTCTTAGAACATCCAAAAGTTGTTGCCCTTGATCACCTGTTAAAGAAGAAGAAACAATTACTGGCAAAGTAGCATTCGTTCTAATATATGCATATTTCAAATGACTAGGTAATGGTTTAAGCTCAAGCACCGAGGGTTGTGTCAATGACGGAATTGGTTTCTTTTCAGTGGTCCCCAGCTCCTCATAGTGTCGAGTCTTGAATTCATAAACTTGTTTAGCACGTTCTTCTTGGGGTTCATCCTCATCATCACTCCAATCATCTAAATCCCTAAGAACCGACTCCATCGTGTCCACACTTGCATTCTCTTCCATGAACTCACAGGAAAGCTCATCAACAATATCAATAGTGTAACAGGATTTACAGTCATCAAATTTCTTTGCAGCCTCATACACATTAAATGTGACTTGTTCATCCATAACTCTCAAAGTAAGCTTACCTTGTTCCACATCAATTAATGCCTTACCTTTTGCTAGGAATGGTCTTCCTAAGATCATGGTTACCTCTCTATCTTCTTCCATTTCCAGGACTATAAAATCAACTGGAAAGATGAATTTGTCCACTTTTACTAGGACATTCTCCACTATACCCTTTGGGTACTTAACACTTCTATCCGCAAGTTGTAAGGTGACATGCGTCTCCTTACATTCTCCAAGTCCTAGTTTTCTGAAAATGGACAGAGGCATTAAATTTATACTTGCACCAGAATCTATAAGTACTTTATCAAAATGAAAATTACCAATAGTGCAAGGAACAGTAAAACTTCCCTGATCTCTTTGTTTTCTTGGCAAATTGGATAAATTCTTCTGTAAGATCATAGAACACTCCCCTGTAAGCATTATAGATTCATTCCCATCTATCTTTCTCTTCTTGGTGAGCAATTCCTTCATGAATCTAGCATATGAAGGCATTTGCTGAAGTGCCTCTGCAAAAGGAATGTTAATTTGCAATTTTTTAAAGACTTCTAAAAATTTAGCAAATTGTGAATCCAATTGTTGTTGCTTCAGCCTTCCTGGGAAAGGAATAGGAGGAACATATGCTTTAACTTTTGGTGAATTTTTCTTTGGTTCCTCTTCCTTTTGTTTCCCTTTATCTTTCTCTAGGTTAACCTCCTCTTCCTCAAGTTTCTTATCAACTAATTCCTTACCACTTCTTAGCATAATAGCATTTACACCCTTAGGATTCTGCTCAGTATTGCTAGGTAAAGACCCAGATGGTCTATTACTCAACTGTTGAGACATTTCACTAAGCTGATTTTCAAGATTCCTAATGGTGGCTTGTTGATTTTGCAATATTGTGTCAATCTTTTGCATATAACTTATCATGAGTTCTTCCATTCTAGACTGACCTTGTTGAGAAGAGGTATTATGATTAGGATATTGTTGATGGGGAATATTATGGTTAGGACCTTGCTTTTGAAATCCAGGAGGTTTATGTGCGTTGTTATCATTTCTCTAGGAGAAATTTGGATGGTTACACCCCCTGGATTGTAGGTGTTTGAATAAGGTCCTTGATTACCTCTTTGGAAATTGTTGACAAAATTTACTTGCTCTCCATGGGATGAGGAGGAAAAGTTTCCAAATGGGCACTCAAGAGTTGAGTGTGGTCCTGAGCATAACTCATAACAAGAAATTTGATTAACATTAAAAGAAGGTGTAGAGGTGAGTTTACTTACCTGGGCGGTAAGAGTAGAAATCTGAGCTGTTAAGGTGTCCATGCCATTGACAGATGCCACTCTAGACTTACCTCTTTCATGTTGCCAATTATGTGCACTAGAGGCCATTTCATCTATTGATAGAGCTATTTTATACTAAATCTTTATAGTATGAATTGTGTTAATTTATTATTGATTTTATAGAAATCATAAGGAAATAGTACTTAATTTTATTATGGTGATAAATCAGGTTTAATAGATTCAAGAGTGCTAATTCAAGTGATTTAGAGAAGTCATCTACAATTTGGATCAAAGACAAGGATTTACACCGCTGGAGGAAAGTACATGGGCGTGTATTTGAAGTACACGGCCGTGTACTTGGTTTGGAATCAACAGAAACATACACGGTTGAAGTATACGGCCGTGTATCTGTCTTGAAGAACCAATAGAAGGAGGCATGGTTTGTGATCTAGCCGTGGTGGAAGCCGTGCCATACATTGAACAAGGATGAGGAAATGTGGATTATTGACCAGAGGGAAGCACGATTTGAAATCTGGCCGTGTTGGTGGGCGTGCCCAGCGTACGTTATTCACTTATCTATATTTACTTGGAAAAGGAAAGATATATTCATATCTTGTTAGCTGAAGATCCTCTGCCATTCCCTTAACAGTATAAATAGAACCAACCTTAGAGGAGAAAGGGGGATTTTTTGGATAAGAAGGAAGAAGGAGAGGCAGAGCAAGGGAAACTGGAAACAAAGACTTTTCATGTTTTCACTTTTAATTTTCGTTTTGAGGATGAACATGTGTAGCTAAGTAGATTTTCTAGCCAAAAGATCATTGAAGTTTAATTCTTCATGAATTGTGAGATCTAATTGATTTATCTTTACTCTATTCTTTGTTTTTTGATATTTATATATCTTCTGAATGTTTTGTTAATGTTATCTTAGTTAATTGGTATGAATTAGAGCTCTTCTACTCAATTAGCAAGTTAATATATTGTCAACTAGTACGTCAGATCTGTAATTGTTTGATAGTTCTAGTTTCTGTGACACAATGACATGTTTGATTATAAATTAGATAGTCAAATTCATGTTATGGAGATATATGATCTTGTTTAAATAGGTTATCTTATAATCTACTGGCATGAATTGGTAATCTCTCTAGTTTTTTTAATGCTATTGATAGATTAAATCCTAAGAGCTTGTTTAGGGTTATTTAATCAATAAGAGAAGTAATCAAAGAGCTTGTTTTGATTATCAAGAAAGTAAGGAGAGATAGGTTATTAGAGCTTGTTAATAACCATAACCAATTTATCTTAGATAAAGAATAGAAAATATTTACATCAATGATCAGTTCTATGAATTAAACTATAGTGATTCATTTGGTTAGGCTTTTATCATTATTCAATCTTTATTATCTGATTTCATTATTATTTTGATTCACAAACAAACCCCCCCCCCCCCCCCCCCATTCTTCTTTTCCTCTCTATTCTTTTTAATAGAAATATATTTAACCAATTCCTGTGGATTACGACCCTACTCACTACTATACATAAATCATATAATTGTTTAGGAGTAGGTTTTTATTTTTGTTGGATTCGACACCCATCAAAATTTGGTGCCGTTGCCGGGGATTGGTGTCAAATTTATTTCTATTCTTGCATGACTCGTTCTTTTCATACAAGTGAACTCACTTATAATCCAGAGATTGAGAAGACTTTTAAGAGACTGTGAAGAGAAGCTAGGCTGCGTCAAAAAGAAACCGTATCATCTTCATCCCCTGGACTGAACTTAGCATTGGATTTGTCTGATTCATCCATTGATTCTGAAAAAGAAGAAGATATGGCAAATCCTGAAAGAACATTAAGAGAATTGGCTGCACCAGATGTGAATCAACTACCACTTTGTATTCAATATCCTGAATTGGCTGTTGAATTTGAGTTGAAATCTGGTTTTGATACATCTACTACCCACCTTTCATGGTCTTGAGAATGAAGATCCTCACAAATATTTGAAAGAGTTTCATATAGTGTGTTCTAGCATGAGGCCGCAAGGAATATCCGACGATCAAATCAAGTTACGTGCTTTTCCATTTTCTTTAAGTACTAGAGCTAAAGATTGGTTGTTTTATTTGCCTCCAGGTTCTATAACCACTTGGACAGATATGGTGAGGCTCTTCCTGGACAAATTTTTCCCTGCGTCTAGAGCCGCTGGCATAAGAAGAGAGATTTGTGGTATCAAACAGAGGGATACCAAGACTCTTCATGAGTATTGGGAGAGGTTCAAGCAACTTTGTGCAAGCTGTCCACAACATGGGACATCTGAACAACTTCTCATTCAATATTTCTATGAAGGTCTGCTTCTGATGGAGAGGAAGATGATGGATGCTACTAGTGGAGGCGCCATAGTGAATAAAACCCCTGGTCAAGCTAGGGAATTGATCTCCATTATGGCTGCTAATTCGCAACAATTTGGGTATAGGTATGATTCATCTTCAAGGAAGGTAAATGAGGTAAGTGTTTCTAACCTTGAACATCAAATTTCTAACCTAACCTCCCTTGTACAGCAGATAACTCTTGGAAATACACAGCAGGTGAAGGCTTGTGGAATTTGTGCTGCTCCTAATCATCCTACCGACATGTGTCCACATTGCAAGATGACAATCATGAGCATGCCAATGCTATAGGAGGATTCCCAGGACAGCCACAAAGGAAATATGATCCCTACTCGAATACTTATAATCCTGGATGGAGGGATCATCCTAACTTTAGATATGGCAATAAACCACAAAATTTCCAACAAGTCCAACCTAAGCCATCAAACCAAGTCTCACAAGCTCCTTCCACTTCAGGTATGTCTCTTGAGGAAATTGTTAAATCACTTGCTGTTAATACAAAACAATTTCAGGATGAGACAAAGCAGAGCATTCAAAACTTGGAGAACCAAGTAAGCCAACTTGCTTCTTCTATAAACAGGTTAGAAACTCAAGGTAAGTTACCTTCTCAAATCCAAAAACAAAGCGCCAATGCAATTACCTTGAGAAGTGGAATGGAATTGCAGGGATCAAATGAGAAAGGACACTGAACTAATCGTGAGGAAGAGACTAAGAAAGAGATTTCAACTCAGAGCCAGCAAACAACCAGACCAGAGGATCCCTCATTGAACCACCAAAGGTCATGGTGACAGCACCCCCTTTCCCTTCTAGATTAGCAAAATCCAAGAATGAAGGTGAAGAAAAAGAGATTCTTAAAACTTTTCGCAAAGTTACGGTAAATATTCCTTTGCTTGATGTAATTAAGCAAGTACCTCGTTATGCTAAATTTCTCAAAGAATTGTGCACTAACAAAAGAAAGCTGAAAGGTAATGAAAAGATTAGTGTGGGTGAGAATGTTTCAGCTATTCTTCAGAAGAAGCTTCCTCCTAAATGTAAGGATCCAGGTATGTTTACTATTCCTTGCAAAATAGGTAATCTTGGAATCACTAAAGCTATGTGTGATCTAGGAGCTTCAATCAATGTCATGCCTTTGTCTGTTTATCAAGGTTTGAATGTTGGTCCCTTGAAGGAAACATGTGTTATTGTTCAACTTGCTGATAGGTCCAATGTTTATCCTGAGGGAGTTCTGGAAGATGTTTTAATACAAGTTAATGGGTTGGTTTTCCCTGCAGATTTTTATGTGCTTGACATGGAGAATGATGATTCTCATAATTCATCAATGATATTATTAGTGAGACCATTTCTTAAGACATCCAGAACGAAAATTGATGTACATGACGGTAACCTCACTATGGAGTTTGATGGTGAAGTGATTAAATTTAACATTTATGATGCCATGAAATATCCTAGTGATATCTCTCCTATTTTTGTTGTGGATGTTATTGATCCATTCACATAGGCTACATTTGACTTGATAGACGATGATGAGTTGAAAATTGTACTTAATAGGAGTCTTACTATTAATGCATTGAAAACTCTTAAGGAGAAGCTTGTGATATCCTCTGATTTGCAGGACATGATTTGGGAGCTGGAATCGTTTTAAAACCTATTAGGTATGGTGTGTCCTACATTAATTTACCCCCTTCTAACACAAGACTTCTTCCCTCTATTATGCAGGCACCAAAGCTGGAATTAAAAACCCTTACCGAACATCTAAAGTACATTTTCTTGGGAGAAAATGAGACTTTTGCTGTGATAGTCTCCAACAAACTAAGTACTTTAGAAGAAGAAAAGTTGATTCGGGTGTTGAGAGAGTATAAAGAAGCCATTGGATGGTCCATAGCTGATATCGAAGGACTAAGCCCCTCCACATGCATGCACAAGATATTAATGGAAGATAATTGCAAACCCTCAAGGGAAGTTCAGCGTCGTTTGAACCTACCTATGATGGATGTAGTTAAGAAAGAAATCTTGAAACTGCTTGATGCAGGTATGATCTATCCAATTTCCGATAGCAAATGGGTAAGTCCAATTCAAGTTGTTCCAAAGAAAACGGGCTTAACTGTGATTGAAAACTCTGATGGTGAGTTAATTCCTACTCGTGTTCAGAATGGGTGGAGGGTTTGTGTTGATTATAGGAAGTTAAATGTGTCAACTAGAAAAGATCACTTCCCTCTTCCTTTTATTGATTAGATGCTTGAACGTTTGGCTGGCCATTCTCACTATTGTTGTCTTGATGGTTATTCAGGTTTTCATCAAATTCCAGTGGCACCGGAAGATCAAGAGGAGACTACTTTCACATGTCCATTCTGTACTTTTGCGTATCAAAGGATGCCTTTTGGGCTCTGCAATGCCCCAGCCACATTCCAAAGGTGTATGGTTAGTATATTTTCAGATTATGTGGAGAATATCATAGAGGTTTTCATGGATGACTTCACTGTCTATGGTAACTCTTTTGATTCATGTTTGACTAACCTTACAAAAGTGCTTCAAAGATGTATAGATAAGAGTCTTGTGTTGAACTATGAAAAATGTCACTTTATGGTTGAATAGAGTCTAATTCTAGGTCATATTGTATCTTCTAAGGGACTTGAAGTCGATAAAGCTAAAGTAGAATTGATTAAATCTCTTCCTTACCCTGTAAGTGTACGGGAATTCGCTCTTTTCTTGGGAGTGCAGGATTCTATCGAGCTTCATCAAGGATTTTTCCAAGATTACTCAACCCCTATGTAGATTGTTGCAAAAAGAAGTGACATTTGACTTCGATGAAACCTGCAAGCATGCTTTTGACACATTGAGGGATAAGTTAACTTCTGCTCCAATCATCCAACCACCTGACTGGAACCTTCACTTTGAAATTATGTGTGATGTGAGCAATTATGCAGTTGGAGCTGTTCTTGGCCAAAGAGTTGGAAGAGCTTCTCATGTCATTTATTACGCTTCCAGAACATTTGATAGTGCTCAATGCAACTATTCCACAACGGAAAAAGAATTCTTGACTGTTGTTTTTGCATTAGAAAAATTCAGATCATATTTACTTGGTACTAAGGTAATTGTTTACTCTGATCATGCAGCTCTCAAATACCTGCTCGCGAAGAAGGAGGCGAAACCAAGACTTATTCGATGGATACTGATAGAGCCATTTTATACTCAATCTTTATAGTATAAATTGTGTTAAATTATTATTGATTTTATAGAAATCATAAGGAAATGGTACTTTAATTCTATCATCGTGATAAATCAGGTTAAATGGAGTCAAGGATGCTAATTCAAGTATTTTAGAGAAGTCATCTACAACTTGGATCAAGTCAAGGAATTACACCACCGGAGGAAGCACGGTTTGAGGCACGGCCAAGGTTTAAACCGTGTTACACACTGGACAAGAAGGCGAAAATGAGGACTTTGAACAGAGAGAGACACGGCTTAAGGCACGGCCGTGGTGGAAGCCGTGGGAGAAACCGTGCTTGGAGCCATGGTGGAAGCTAGGTGTGCCAAGGAGAAGAAAGTGTGGAACATCAACCAGATGAAGGCACGGCTTGAAATCTAGCCGTGGGTGTAACCGTGGTTCACACTAGGCGCGGTTGAAGACTTGAAGAATATGCACAGAGGATGGCACGGCTTGACCCACGGTCGTGTGGTGGGGCGTGCCAAGCAGACGAATCTTCACTTCTCGAAATCTACTTGGAAAAGGAAAGATATTTTTGTATCTTGCTAGCAAAAGATCACATGCTATCCATCTAATAATATAAATAGAGCCAACCCTAGAGGGTTAGGACAACTTTTGAATCTTTGGATCTTGAAGAACCTTGGATCATCTTGGAGGCAGAGCAAGCAACCGGGTTCATTATGTTTTTACTTTTTATTTTCGTTTTATCGATGAAACACGTGTAGCTAAGCTACTTTTCTAGCCAAAGGGTCATAGATGTTTAATTCTCCACGAATTGTGAGGTCTAATTGACTTGTATTTATTCTATTCTTTGCTTTCGGGTATTCATATATCTTCTAATCGTTTTGTCATTATTATCCTTGTTGATTGGTATGAATAGAGCTCTTTCTACTCAATTAGCAAGTTAATATATTGTCAACTAGCACGTCAAATCTGTAATTGTTTGATTGTTCTAGTCTTAGTGACGCGAAAACATGTTTGGTTATAAAAGAGATGATCGAATTCATGTTATGGAGGTGTGTGATCATGTTTAAATAGGTTATCTTATAATCTACTGGCATGAATTGGTGGTCTCTCTAGATCTTAATGCTGTTGATAGATTAAATCCTAAGCGCTTGTCTAGGGTTGTTTAATCAATAAGAGAAATAATTCTAAGCGCTTGTCTGAGTTTATCGAGGAAGTAAGGAGAGATAGGTTGTTAGAGCTTGTTAATAACCATAACCAGTTTATCTAGAACTAAGAATAGAGAACATTTGCATCGATGTCAATTCCTAGAATTAAACTTCTTGATTCCTTTGGGTA
>JBBMOL010001096.1:0-49380 GCA_037954665.1 Laguncularia racemosa
TTATAACTAATAAATAATTAATAAAAAATTTTAAATTAATAAAAAAATAAATAAATATTTTTATCACTTAGAAAACTTCTTTTCATGAAATAAGTGAATGAAAATAATTGATGTTTTTTCAAAATTAGAAGTTCTAGTTTTTTTTTTCAAAATTAAGTAATAAAGCTTAGACTTAGAAATTTCTTTAAATAAATTTAAATGGTAATAAATGTAAACCTAACATGTTTTCGTAATTAAAATTAATTAATCCACTAAAGTTTTATAAAAAGCGAACTACGACCTATTTGATCTCGAATAGTTAGTACATAAGCACCCTTATGGGGAAATTCTAAAAAGAATAAAAAATATTTTTTTAATCATTATTAGTATAATTCTTATATCATTTTTTTTCTAATATTTTTTTTTATGCTAAAAAGGATATCATAACATAATTCAGATCTCAAAAGGATAAGGTGGTAACTTTAGGGTTTTAATAAAATAGCCCTTAAGTCGAGAATCTTTGGGTTTTTTTTTCTTCTTCTGTTTTTCTTTTCTAAAAAAAAAAAGGGAGATTGCATTGAATATTTGTTCAGATTAGAATTAATCTACTCAATTAATTTTAAGTCAATAATTTTTCCTAACTTTAGTTAGGTGGCGACTTCAAATAAATAAAAACTTCTTAATTTAAGTTAAGGATTTTATATAGATGAGCATAAGATCTAATATGAATTGGATTAAAAAGATAATATAAATTTTTAAATTAGACTCTACAATAGTAAAGAAAATATCATTGAACAATTACATCAACATTATACATCTTGGTCATTCCCTGTTTCATGAATAATACAAAAATAAAAATTACACATCACTAATTCTTCCCTACTTCATCATTACTATAATTATCACAACTATCATTGTAACACAATTCACTATGGCTAAGCTCCTAAACCATCTAAGCATTTTCTCTATTATACACACTTTTTCTAGTTCTCCCATTACAATAACATCACTCATTTCTTATGTTGCTTCATATGTAGAATGTGTAAAATACTCTTCTTCTTGATGCACTTCCAGTACTTTTTATTACTTTTAGAAATCTTAAGTGTGGTTCTAAATCCACATGCACATCTCCTATCTCGATATATCAATCATACCTTCTTGGTTGGAACATGATGAAGAAGCTTATAATATACATATTTTCTTCTTCATTAGATTTTTTAAAAGTGCAACAACATTTGAAATGATAAAAGAAGCACATATAAAAAAGTGTTGTCTCAAATTCAACTAATTGATAAAATTAAACATTTATAGAAGGTATATACACCAAAAGCATTATGAACCATTATCACTAAAAATAAAGCATGAATGCCAAAACCATTAAAACTAAAACAATGTCTACAATCTCAAGTTATTATGCACCATTATCATTAAAAGTCTTGAGTCAGCTTTGATTTTCTCCTTAACAAAACAATATCTATAATCTCTTGACGACAATGAAAATTTTCAAATCACATAACAAAAATTGACTCTTGAAGACAAGCCAAAAGCACCAAGCAATTGTTGAAAAGAAAATGTTTTCTAAAGGTCGACCATGAGTTTCCATTTGGGGAGAGTGACAAATGATATGATGTTGAAACTATTAAACTTTGCATTTGAATTTCTAAAAATGACATTTCCAAGTCAATTCAAATTCCAAACAACTAAGATAGACCTAAACAAAAAAAAATGACATCTTTCTTACCTTTCCTTAACGTAGAATTATAAAATCAAGACCAGAATCTAATTACCTTAAAATGATAAAAAAAAAAAAAGATTACATTCATTCATATATAACCTAACGTCACCCCCTGTCCCTTCTTTCCTTTAACTTCCCTAACATTCCCTATTATCCTCTAAAACCCTCCTTTCCTCTCATATTCCCTTTCTCATTTTGCTCTATAACCCTAATAGTATAAAAAAACCAATACCTCTTACTCCCTCCTAAACCATACACAAAAAATAAACTTTTAGACAATTAAAACAGACTACAATCATATAAATTAGATTCTTGTATCAACAAATTTTAACCCAATTCAATCATAAAAAAATATTGAACTCCTTCAAAATAGTATCATAATTGAGCAAGACATATATTGTTCATATCTCATCTAAAAAACTACCACTTACCTTAAAGCTTGGGCTAGATGTATTCATCATACCAATGCTTCCACTAAGACCCATTTCTATCAAGATTGTATCATTGTGTGGCAAAATTAAGGTTTCTCAAAATAAGGTTTGATTTGCAGTTTTTATCAATTTAGGGTTTCTCATAATAGGGTTTGATTTGGGGTTCATCAATTTTAGGGTTTGTAGTTAGGATTTGCTATGGTTTTGAAGGAAATGTAACAATTTTTGCTTTGAGATTTTGGATTAAGCACTCTAGGTTTCCAAGGATTTTAAAAGCACTATTTGATTTCTTTTCTCCTTTTTTCACAAGGCTCTTTGTCTTTAAGTAGATATAAGGTTTTTTTTTTTTTTAGGAGGATCAGGTAAAACAAGTATCTAATTACACTTCTTTTTACTTGATTTTTTTTTTTTTTTTTGGCCAAATGAGTTATAAATTACACAGAAACTTGTAATTCTTAAAGACATTGCCATGTCATCTAGAAATTCCACATCCCTTACCATGAAAAAATAGAGGAGAATTGGTAGCATTTTAAAAACAAGGGGTGTTGATGTATTTTATAAAGTTTATAAGGGTTTCGATGTAATTTATCCATTATAATTTCAAGCATAATAAAAGATATTTGAAAATGGTAAAAATGGGAATTTTAATGTAAGTGATGGGGTATTTTGGAAAGTCTAGAAGATGTAAACCTCCTCACCCCTCCTAAAATAAGCCTTATGTTCCCTCTCACCTTATCTTTCTCTTTCTTTTCTTTTTTCCTTACATTACTTCTCCTTTGGATGGTTTCTATTCATCCTATGTAGACCGTGCTAAATACTAAAGGTAAGTGAGTGGTGTTTACATTTTTTGTTCAAAATCTTATGTAGTTGAAGTATTAAAAAGAATAATTCGGTTGTAGAAATGAGTCTTTCTTATAGTCTTAGAGAGGAATTGATCTCAAAGTGACATTTAGAAGAATATTTTGAGGTAAGTTGGAGATTAATTTTGTAAAACATGTAATTTCATATCTTAGATGATCAAGGAATGTTTAATCATGGAGCAAATTAGTGTTTTTCACATGTAGAGGAGGGATCAAGGGTACACGAAGGTCAACATGGCTATGTTGGTACCCATGTTGTTTTGTATACACCTAAAACATCAAGAACACGATCATGTAGTTTTTACAACATAACACTCTTTGTTGCTCGAGAGTTACATAGGGGCACAACACACCCACATTCTCACCTGTGTTGACTGTATACTTGTACATGCCTTCAAACATGTTCTTTTCTAGAGAGATACATAGGGGAACAATATGCCTATGTTTTTACCCATGTTCTTTATGTTTCTCACAAAAATGTTATTTTTTCATTACTTTTTATTTTTGATGTTTTCCTAAACATCAAAATAATTACAAATAGTTCGGTTTAGCTTAGTTAGAATTTTTAAATAGTAGCTAATATAATGTTTGCTCAAGATTGGAATTAAGGAGAATAAGAGATTGTACGAATGGTGTGACATCAGGTACGTATTCACCATATATGTTGTTTGTATGTGCTAAGGATGGAAATGTAATGAACTTAATAATTATAAGACTAATAAATTAGTTATTGCTTATACTTGGCTCAAACTAAGGATCGGAGGTGGTAGAACCCTAGGGAGCACTCATTGATTAGTATGTGACTGTGGCCCTTGAAGAGTTGCATATCAATATGATTTGGGTAGATTTAGGGATACTGTGGTTAGAGGTTGTAGTTCTTTATATTAGTTTAGAAGTTGGGGATAGAGGTGGTCATTCTCAACCTATGATACACACACACACATATATATACTATCAAATGTGAGCAAGGTCATAAGTATTCCTATGTTGTTTAACGGGCTAAATGGAAAGATAATTAAATTAATTGTTTATGATATTTGTTGCATTGAATGCATATTACTTGAGAAATATTTGGCATGTGCATATATTTGTAATATTTACATATTAAGCATTCCCCTTTGAGGAATTTTTTTTTTTCCAAGTATAAGTTGAGCTTATATGTGATAATCATGACTTCAGACTTTGGGAACAAGTTAAAGCTAGTACATCGAGACATGTGATAAAATAGGTTATTATAGTCTACTTTTAATTACATTATATTAGAATTTAAGTTATTTAGAAAATTTTAAAGTTATTTGTATTATCAAATAAATAGAAGATATATATGCTTGAGATTTGAGAAAATAATGAATATTTTATATTGTGGAGTATATAAAGATTTATAGTTTCAGACAAATTAAGAGTCTTGGTATATCATTACCTAGTAGTGGCACAAAGAAAGTTTAACGTTCAATTACAAAAACTTCACAAAAATAATTCAAAAGCTGAAACCACTCTGTTTGCCATTGATGGGTGTTGAGTCCAACAAAAATAAAACCTACTCCTAGAAAATTATATGATTTGCATATAGTGGTGAGTAGGGTCGAATCCACAGGGATTGGTTAAATATATTTCTACTCAAAGAGAATAAAGAGGAAAAGAAAAATGGGGGGGTTTTGTTTGTGAATCAAAATTAAGTTAAAACAAGATAAGAAAATCGAATATTGATAAAAGCCTAGCCAAAGGAATCAAGATAGTTTAATTCTAGGAATTGATCATCGATGTAAATGTTTTCTATTCTTAGTTCTAGATAAACTAGTTATGGCTATTAACAAGCTCTAACAACCTATATCTCCTTACTTCCTCGATAATCAAGACAAGCTCTTTGAATTATTTCTCTTATCGATTAGACAACCCTAGACAAGCGCTTAGGATTTAATCTATCAATAGCATTAAAATCTAGAGAGACCACCAATTCATGCTAGTAGATTATAAGATAACCTATTTAAACATGATCATACACCTCCATAACATGAATTCGATCATCTATTTTATAACCAAACATGTTATTGTGTCACTGAGACTAGAACAATCAAACAATTACGGATTTGACGTACTAGTTGACAATATATTAACTTGCTAATTGAGTAGAAGAGCTCTATTCATACCAATCAACAAAGATAATAATGACAAAACGATCAGAAGATATATGAATATCCAAAAGCAAAGAATAGAATAAATACAAATCAATTAGATCTCACAATTCGTGGAGAATTAAACATCTATGACCCTTTGGCTAGAAAAGTAGCTTAGCTACACATGTTCATAAGAAAAACGGAAATAAAGAGTAAAAACATGATGAACCCGGTTGCTTGCTCTGCTTCCTTTCTTCCTTCTTGTCTCCAAGGTTCTTCAAGATCTAAAAGATTCTAAAGATTTCTCTAACCCTCTAGGGTTAGTCCTATTTATATTGTTAAAGGAATGACATGTGATCTTTTGCTAGCAAGATACGAAGATATCTTTCCCTTTTCAAGTAGATTTCGAGAAGTGAAGATTCGTCCGTCTGGTACGCCCTACCACATGGTCGTGGGTCAAGCCGTGCCTTCCTCTATGCATAATTCACGTATCATCTTCCGTGTCCAGTGTGTACCACGGTCTACACCATGGCTAGATTTCCAACCGTGCCTTCCTCTGTGCATAATCTACAAGTCTTCATCCGTATCCAGTGTGCACCACGGCCCCAACCACGGCTAGATTTAAAGCCGTGCCATCCTCTGGTTGATGTTTCACAATTTCTCATCCTTAGCACGTCTTCCATCTTAACTTTCACCAAGGCTTCAACCATGGCTTCAAGCACGGTTTCCACCACGGTCAGATCACGAGCCGTGTCTCTCTCCCTCTCAAGTAGTGTGTAGCATGGTTTGCACCATGGCCATGCTTCAAACCGTGCCTCGTCTTATCTTTGATCCTACTTGTAGATGACTTCTTTAATTTACTTGAATTAGCACCCTTGACTCCATTTAACCTGATTTATCACCATAATAGAATTAAGTACCATTTCCTTATAATTTCTATAAAATCAATAATAAATCAACACAATTTATACTATAAAGATTGAGTATAAAATGGCTCTATCAAATTCCCCCACACTTAAACTCTTGCTTGTCCTCAAGCAATTGCATCAAATCAATTGAGAAATCTGTCATAGATTATACAAACTTTCTTTTCATCATTCCAAGCATCTATTCATTTGTAATTCATGACTTGAAGTTTTAATGTCTACTACTTCAACCAAACTGGTTTCCTGTGATCAAATTACCTTGGACAAAATTTAATAGCTAATCTAAACAAAACAAACTTTAATCAAGGATTATATGTTTGCTAATCCTCATATTTAACAAAAGAATTTTTATTCCAAAAGTAAATACTTAATCCACTAAGGAAAAACACCCAATTAAACTTCATTGGATATTAGCAAACATATAATCCTTGAAGCATAAAGTAAAAGTATATGGTATCAACTCTTTGCTTAGATTTTCTCCCTTTTCTATTGTAAGTCTTATTTCATTTAATGAATGTTTACATTCATGTTCTTTTGATTTATTCAAGCATCTATTTTGACGAGTTTTTGCCCGCTTCTTTTCATGAACTTTCGCCTTTTCGCCCTTATCGTTATAGTGAGTTCATTGAGTCGACACATCCCGAGCTTGTCACTCAAGTGATCGGGTTTTGAGATACCCCTACGGACTCTTCCTCACTCTAACATTCAAGTTTGAATACTCTTAACTCAATTAGTTGAATCATTGGAGTAATGGCTATGCTTGATTCCTTTTTCTTTCTCTCTTCTTCTTCTTCTTTTTTTTTTTTTCACTAAGTTTTATGATTGTTTTACAAATAACTTCAAAGAGTATACAGTAGCTAATATACCCTAGAAGTAAACTTGTTTATTTTTCACTTAGGGACTTGACTTACTCTTAGACTTCCAATTCTAAAGCTAAATACAAGGTAAATTTGTTTCTTAAAGATTTCACTACTTAATTTTAACCAAGTATTCTAATCACAGCAGTGGGTGAGTAAAGCATTTAAACAAGTCAATTTCACATTTTGTAGATGCTTATTACAACATTTAGTACAATCTCCAGATTTCATGATAATTTTGAAAAATTTGGCTTAAAATTGCTTAAGGGCAAACATTCAAAGTGTGGATCAATTCTCTATTCTCTATATTTTATTATCCTCTCCCCCACACTTAGCTTGAACAGTGTCCTCACTGTTCCTAATTCAGCACAATTAAAGAGGACTTAACGACACAAGGGACATTAAAGAATAAGAGAAAGGAAATACTGGTACTTCCCTGGTATTGGAGTTCTCCCCTTAAGCTCTGGAGGGTGTCATCTGGTGATATGTATCTTTGCTACAACTGATCCAAAAGAAATCAAAACGACACTAAAATCGAAACAAAACTAAAACAAAACAAAACTAAAGCAAAACAAAACTAAATTTTTTATTTTTTTATTTTTTTTACATGGGTTGCCTCCCATGAAGCGCCTTTCTTTAACGTCTTTGGCTAGACGTTCCTGGCTAGATGTTTAGGTAAGGATTTTGATTCCAACTTTGGTGCTTGTGGTGATGGGTTAATAACATCCGCAACAAAAACAGGAGAGATATCGTTAGGATGTTTCATGGCATCATAAATGTTAAATTTAATTACTTTACCATCAAATTCCATAGTGAGGGTACCATCATTTACATCAATTTTCGTCTTGGATGTCTTAAGGAATGGTCGCCCTAATAATATCAGTGATGAAGTATGAGAATCACTATCATCCATGTTAAGCAAATAAAAATCAGTAGGAAAAACCAACCCCATTAACTTGAACTAAAACATCCTCTAGAACTCCCTCAGGATAACCATTGGACCTATCAGCAAGTTGAACAATAACACCCATTTCCATCAAAGGACCAACATTTAAACGTTGATAAACAGAAAAAGGCATGACATTAATAGAAGCTCCTAGATCACACATGGCTTTAGCGATTCCAAGATTACCTATTTTGCAAGGAATGGTAAACATACCTGGATCCTTACATTTAGGAGGAAGCTTCTTCTGAATAATGGCTGAAACATTTTCACTCACACTAATCTTTTCATTGCCTTTCAGCTTCCTTTTGTTAGTGCACAAGTCTTTGAGAAATCTAGCATAGCGCGGTATTTGTCTAATTGCATCAATCAAACGAATATTTACCTCGACTTTGCGAAAGGTTTCCAAAATCTCTTTTTCTTCTGTTTCATGCTTGGATTTCGCCAATCTGGAGGGGAAAGGAGGTGGTATCAATGTGACCTTTGATGGCTCAACTAGAGATCTTCTAATCTGGTTGTCCTGCTGGCTCGGAGTCGAAATCTCTTTCTTGGTCTCTTCCTCAAGATTAGACGGATGTCCTTTTTTATTTGATCCCTGCGATTCTATTCCACTTCTCAAGGTAATTGCATTAACGCTTTGCTTTGGATTTGTGATAGTTTGAGAAGGTAACTTACCTTGAGTTTCTAACCTATTTACAGCAGAAGCAAGTCGGCTTACCTGATTCTCCAAGTTTTGAATGCTTTGCTTTGTTTCCTCCTGAAACTGTTTGGTATTAACAGCGAGAGACTTAACAATATCCTCAAGAGACATACCTGAAGTGGAAGGAGCTTGGGGTACTTGGTGTGATGGCTTAGGCTGGAATTGCTGGAAATGTTGAGGGTTATTGCCATATCGGAAGTTAGGATGATCCCTCCATCCAGGATTGTAAGTATTTGAATAGGGATCATACTTCCTCTGCGGTTGTCCTGGAAATCCTCCTATAGCATTGGCGTGTTCATGATTGTCATCTTGCAATGTAGGGCACATGTCGGTAGGATGATTAGGAGCAACACAAATTCCACAAGCCTTCACCTGCTATGTTTTTCCAAGAGCTAGCTGCTGCACAAGGGAGGTTAGATTAGAAATTTGATGTTCAAGGTTAGACACACTTACCTCATTTACCTTCCTTGAAGATGTATCATGCCTATACCCAAATTGTTGCGAATTGTTAGCCATAATGGAGATCAATTCCCTAGCTTGACCAGGGGTTTTGTTTACTATGGCGCCTCCACTTGCAGCATCCATCATCTTCCTTTCCATCGGAAGCAGGCCTTCATAAAAGTATTGGATGAGAAGTTGTTCAGATATCCCATGTTGTGGGCAGCTTGCACACAATTGCTTGAATCTCTCCCAGTACTCATGAAGAGTCTCGGTGTCCCTCTATTTTATACCACAAATTTCTCTTCTTATACCAGCGGCTCTGGATGCGGGGAAGAATTTGTCCAAGAAGAGTCTCACCATATCTGTCCAAGTGGTTATAGAACCTGGAGGCAAATAAAACAACCAATCTTTAGCTTTAGTACTTAAAGAAAACGGAAAAGCACGTAGCTTGATTTGATCGTCGGTTATTCCTTGCGGCCTCATACTAGAACACACTATATGAAACTCTTTCAAATGTTTATGAGGATCTTCATTCTCAAGACCATGAAAGGTAGGTAGCAGATGTATCAACCCAGATTTTAACTCGAATTCCATAGCTAGTTCGGGGTAGTGAATACAAAGTGGTTGTTGATTCACATCCGGTGCAGCCAATTCTCTTAATGTTCTCTTAGGATTTGCCATATCGTCTTCTTTTTCTGAATCAAGGGATGAATCAGACAAATCCGATGCTAAGTTCAGTCTAGTGGATGATCTAGCTTCTTGTTGTAGCCTCTTTAGAGTCTTCTCAATCTCTGGATTATAAGTTAGTTTACCTGTTTAAGAAGAACGAGTCATACAAGAATAGAAATAAATTTGACACCAATCCCCGGCAACGGTGCCAAAATTTGATGGGTGTCGAGTCCAACAAAAATAAAACCTACTCCTAGAAAATTATATGATTTGCATATAGTGGTGAGTAGGGTCGAATCCACAGGGATTGGTTAAATATATTTCTACTTAAAGAGAATAAAGAGGAAAAGAAAAATGGGGGTGGGGGGGGGGTTTGTTTGTGAATCAAAATAAAGTTAAAACAAGATAAGAAAATCGAATATTGATAAAAGCCTAGCCAAAGGAATCAAGATAGTTTAATTCTAGGAATTGATCATCGATGCAAATGTTTTCTATTCTTAGTTCTAGATAAACTGGTTATGGTTATTAACAAGCTCTAACAACCTATCTCTCCTTACTTCCTCGATAATCAAGACAAGCTCTTTGAATTATTTCTCTTATCGATTAGACAACCCTAGACAAGCGCTTAGGATTTAATCTATCAATAGCATTAAAATCTAGAGAGACCACCAATTCATGCTAGTAGATTATAAGATAACCTATTTAAACATGATCATACACCTCCATAACATGAATTGGATCATCTATTTTATAACCAAACATGTTATTGTGTCACTGAGACTAGAACAATCAAACAATTACGGATTTGACATGCTAGTTGACAATATATTAACTTGCTAATTGAGTAGAAGAGCTCTATTCATACCAATCAACAAAGATAATAATGACAAAACGATTAGAAGATATATGAATATCCAAAAGCAAAGAATAGAATAAATACAAATCAATTAGATCTCACAATTCGTGGAGAATTAAACATCTATGACCCTTTGGCTAAAAAAGTAGCTTAGCTACACATGTTCATAAGAAAAAAGGAAATAAAGAGTAAAAACATGATGAACCCAGTTGCCTACTCTGCCTCCTTTCTTCCTTCTTGTCTCCAAGGTTCTTCAAGATCTAAAAGATTCTAAAGATTTCTCTAACCCTCTAGGGTTAGTCCTATTTATATTGTTAAAGGAATGACATGTGATCTTTTGCTAGCAAGATACGAAGATATCTTTCCTTTTGTAAGTAGATTTTGAGAAGTGAAGATTCGTCCGTCTGGCACGCCTTACCATACGGCCGTAGGTCAAGCCATGCCTTCCTTTGTGCATAATTCACGTATCATCTTCCGTGTCCAGTATGTACCACGGTCTACACCATGGCTAGATTTCCAACCGTGCCTTCCTCTATGCATAATCTACAAGTCTTCATCCGTGTCCAGTGTGCACCACGGCCCCAACCACGGCTAGATTTAAAGCCGTGCCATCCTCTAGTTGATGTTTCACAATTTCTCATCCTTGGCACGTCTTCCGTCTCAACTTTCACCACGGCTTCAACCACGGTTTCCACCACGGTCAGATCATGAGCAGTGTCTCTCTCCCTCTCAAGCAGTGTGTAGCACGGTTTGCACCATGGCCACGCTTCAAACCGTGCCTCGTCTTATCTTTGATCCTACTTGTAGGTGACTTCTTTAATTTACTTGAATTAGCACCCTTGACTCCATTTAACCTAATTTATCACCATAATAGAATTAAGTACCATTTCCTTATGATTTCTATAAAATCAATAATAAATCAATACAATTTATACTATAAAGATTGAGTATAAAATGGCTCTATCAGCCATCGTTCTGGCATCAAGACTTCCGGCAAAGTTGAACTCAATACATAAAGCATCACAGCTAATTCAGACATCTTGCATTATTTCGTTCCCTGCTTTATAAATTATATATTATACAAACTTCAGTAATAAGAAAGGCATATCCAAATGAAAAGGTAAAATTATACATGAGTGTATGCTTAAAACTAAAACTTTGCTTGGAGCACCAGAGCATTCGGGTTCAAACTCATGAAGAGCAGGATAAAAAGGGATTATTCTCGTTGTATGTACGTATTTAAGGATGAGGTATATATATAACACGAGGATGAACGTCTGAAATAGTAACTCCACAAGCTGAAGACCTACATCCTTGCCAATCAAAGAAGCTGCGTGGGATGAGAAACCACCACTATAAAAACCAGGCTGTATAGGACATATCTGGCCTATCTCTAGGACTTTGTTGAACACATAACAATGCCACATGAATTGATCTCAAGGCCTCCGATAGATTACTTGTTCTTACTGTACGTGGATCAAAGAGCTCCTGGATCCTGTTTTCTTTGAACAAAGTCCAAGCCTGCACCGCACCAGTTTTTCATGTGCTGGGTTATGTATAGTGATCGAGCCGAGAGAGAAAGAAAAAGAAAAGGAGTAAGCATTACATGCCCGAGAAGGCTAAGATGAGTTGTGGGATGACTGAAACCTCTATTTCTCTTTCCATGTACTATTTCCATAACAAGGACACCGAAACTGAAAACATCTGACTTGATTGAATAATGCCCATGAATAGCGTACTCTGGAGACATATAGCCACTGAAAAATAAATAAAAGCTGCATTTCAAGGATCTTAATGGAATAATCTACACTTTTTTTTTTCATTGGTACCCCTTCTTTGTCTGCCAAATTAACATACCCACGGATTCACGACCATTTTTTGAAACAATAAATGAGGAAAAAAACCCCTCAAGTTTACCTGCTTATGCTTATGCTTATGCCATTGCCAAGTAAAATTTTCATTCTTTAAAAGCACTTCCATTTTACATTATCAATTTGGTAATGCGGTGGTCAGTCGAAGCAGATATAAATTTAACAAAACTTCAAGTGTTGTAATGAAAGGTTCAAATCTTTAAAGATAACTACTCCTCACATGTACCAAAAAAGATCATCATTTTGTTTTCATCAATTTTTCTACCAAAAATCTAAATCTGGACTTTTGTTGACCAAAAACTGAAATGATTCCTGGAACATGGGTAACTAGAAAAAGAAAAAAAAGGATGAGTTGTGAGAGCAAACCAAAAATTAAACATTCCAAGCTTCTGTTCCGCAGGAATTCGCATATCAACATTCTGTCATCCATATGAATGCAATATACAATAAGTTTCACGAGATTTCTGTGTTGAAGTTTGGCAAGGTAAGTAGCTTCATTCTTGAATTCCTCAGGTCCTTGCCTGGAATTTTCTGACAACCTCTTCACAGCTATCTCTTGACCATTCTTCATGACACCCTAGTCCATATATCAAGATCACTAACTGTTTTCATTTCATTTTCCTTAAAAGCCTTAGCAAGGACAGCGCCATTCCATCATCAAACAAAACTTTAACCATATATATAATTCATTTATATGAAAAGGAAAAAGGTTATCCCCACAACAATAAATAATTGTTGCAACTAAAATTGCAGTGCATGGAACTGCTAGTCCCCATTTTTCAACCTTATTGATTAGCCTTACGACTTTCATCTCCTTTTTGCCTTCTTATGCTTTGATTTCAATTTTTTTTTAGTGTCGTGTAATGGTCACGAATATCATTGAATCGAGTTGCATTAAGAGCCTGTAATGGTTTTTTTTTTTTGTCTATATATGTAATCTTCTTCACCCCTCTTTTTTTTTTTTTTTATTTTAGGTTTCATTCTGACATCGGTAATACTGTGCATCGATGGGGAAAGGCACAGAAATAATCAAGCAAAAAGACTTGTTGGTGTACTCTAATGGGCATCCACCGCCGATCCCGAGTCCCCGGGATGCATGGTTGGATGAAACTATTTCTGAAGATACCTTCTAGATCAAAATCAAACATTGAGAACTTAGTGCAACGACTCACACTAATGGTATGCTTCGCTTTATCGAATATGAGCCCCATGCTAGCTTGAGAGATGCCATCAATGCGAGTTTGATTTTTCACTTTAGGAATGAAAGGAAGGAACTTCCCCTCTCAACCATCCAGTTTGCGTTCCTCATATAGCTACCCTCTAAGTAGAAATTTTGGGTTGAACATATCATCTCAAAGTTAGAGTATGTGACTCTTTTGAAAAAGGCTAGCTTCTTCCGTGCCATTGCTACTACCACTTACCTATGGTTCACACATATGAATGGGTCGGAAGTGTGGTGGGCAATCATCTATCGCTAGAGTACTTAGACTCACACATTCATCACTTCTTTGAGGAGAAATCACTCCGACACTTGAGGATGTAGTCCTTCTCCTAAACTTGATTTTAGGCAGACTAACATGACCTCTACTAAAGTGTCTTATAAGGAGCATAGTATTCAAATGTCCTTACTGAATGCCTTGAAAGCTACTCGCAATAGCAAGAGGAAGTCGTGTTTTTCTTCCTGGCTTGCATACTTCTTTGAGGAGCAAATGAAGGACAAAGCTCGGGTTTCTGGCTTAGGTTATGGACAAGAGTAAGTATTCTCATCTATTTTTTTTTAATATACATTTATAGTTGTGTACTTATACCTTTCTCACTTTTTTTTTTATTTTAAAGTTATGAGCTTGCTGCTTTTATAGCATATTAGCTATCCTTGTTTGTGTTCCCTAGTGAATCGAAAGAAGGTGTGAGCCCTCAGCTATTTCCCTTAGCTATACAAATTGCTCAAGGTGAGTGCTTCACACTAGGTCCATTTTACTTAGGCTCTTTATATCAACGTTTGGATCTGTACTACATGGCTTTCATTTGTTTAAAGGGTTGTTATGTAAATGTATCGCATATAGACCTAGTATTTCTTCAATTTTTCTTTTGTGAATGGTTCTAAAAAAACTTTACACCTTCTCCCAATAGTGCTAAATCCAACCTTGCTCTTCCTAGAGCATAGGCTTAGGTTAAAGGAACTATTAAGCAAGCACTGTTGCAACTTATCGACATTGAGTCAAAATTTACATTTTGCCCTTCTGTGAAACAACTTGCTGATTATGAAGACAAAATTAAATTATATCCTCTAAGCTTAAAGGATGAGATAACTTTTGTAGATAAGCATAAGGGCCTCCACAATTCTGAAGCAAGATTTATTTTGTGGTGTACTCCAGGGAGTTTACCCTCCCTCTTAGATAGCAAAGACTCCTCTGAGTGTTGTCTAGAGCAAAGGGTTGTAGTATATTCTCCTCATAGGGTTACATGCCAGCTTGGGTTTGACCAAGGGGTATCCCATGTGACTAATATTACTAACAACTTCAAGTTGTGTTGTTGGTCGCTTTCGCTAAGTGACTAAAGAAATATTTATCCAAAAGTGCATTAGTTACACTTTCCTTCTACAAATCGCTCCAGGGCTGCTTCTCCTAACTGGTTAACATATTGGTCGAATTGCTTGCAAGACTTTTGAGTGTATGCTTTTGCTCTTGTAGCTAATACACTTTGTATGTTTACTATATACCATTGGGAATTTTGCCTTAAATTACTACCTAAGCCTATTGGTGATACCTAAGAGACTATTGAACGAGTGAGTGATGTGCCTAAAACCAAGATTAAGCACATGCAAAACCAATTTGAAAGACAACCAAATAATGTCAATCAAACTAGTTTTCCAAATGGTGACAATTCTTAATGTTTATAATAGATTCTTCAAACTAGGATGTAAACAATCTTAATTCCAAGTATGATGATGCTCTGATACCAAAAGAATGATGTGCCTAAAAGGGGATTAAGCACAATTAAATGGAATAAAAACCAACCCTAAATGCAATCAAACAATTTCGGTTCAACAAGCTAGGAATTTGCGTGATTCCTAATGGGAGTAATGAGATCCAAAGTCAATAAATAATGAAAAAATCCACCACAATGAATCAAATCCCTCAATACACACTAATCAAACTTGAAATATCACGTGAACTTCAAGAATATTTAGCAAAGCACAACTGTGATCCCCCTTCCACAACAAATGCTTTCACGGTTCAACATGTAAAATAGAGGAATAGAAATCAAGTATAAAAGGAACTCAATCAAGCATACTAATTCAAATAATAATGAATCAAATCTGACTAAGAAATGCTTTAATTCAACCCTAGATATTACACACTAAAGAAGAAAAGAAAACACAACAATTTGAACTTGATATGACTCATAATTTCAAGTATTGCACTTGCCACAATCTCAACTCTTAGGATTGAAATTGAACTAGGAAACCCTAAGTTCTCTCACGTGAAAGTAAAGTGTTTGTTCTGAAAATTGGCCTCCTTAAAACCCTACTTAAGCAAGTATTTATACTTGCTCCCTTTAGTGTTAGAAAGTACACAAAATTACAACTATGCCACTTTTAGGTTGGTTGGTCCTAAATGAGAATTACAAACAAAATGAAAGTATCCCAAAAAAAAAAAAAATATAACATAAAATAGTCTATAGAACAATTATAAAGTACAAAATATTATAAATCTTCATGAGCCAATGCTTCGAAGTGGAAACAATCTTAGTAGGCCTTTAAATGCAAATTTGATGATGTCCTATGGCCATCAACTAATGTGGGACATGTTGGCATCCTATAGAGAAATATTATTGTATGTGTAAGATTATTTTTCAAATGCTTATTAAATAAAAGGAAATGAAATAAAATATGAGCGATTTAGATCATCATCTAAATCGAGTTCTGAAAGCATCTATAGTGCCGAAAAATTTCCCTCTAGAAATAAATGCTCATTTCTTCCATCTATAGGGTAGACAGGCCAAGCGTACCTTTATTAATGAGGTAGCATCTTTGTCTATTTCTTATCATTATGTATGTACATGAGTCTTTTTTACTAACCACCCTTATCTATTATACATGTGCAAGTTGAGATGGGCTCTAAAGTTCACTTTAGCACTTCTAATGATTTAGTGACAATTTCAATTCAAGTTGATAATGATCAAGACTTAGTGCATTATACGGAATCACCAATTAGAGATAGCAAAAGTGATGATGAAGACATTGAAGAGCTGCATGACTCCATTGGAATTAGAGAATTTGTTACTAGTACTGATGAGCCAATCATATAGATAAATGAAGTAACACCGATGCTGGTGACCATGCTAATGCACTATTTTGCTTTAGCACGTATGAAGATGAGTTATATGTAGCTCTTATAGATATCTTTCCTCCCCCAATTACTATGATGTCTCCTCGAGACAAGGAAGCGACTTTGAGGAATTATGTTGCGGTAGAGGAGACTACATCCTTTCGAGGATTCACCATGCCTTCTCGATTATTGGACTTGTTAGAGACCCTTGATGTTATGGATAAAGACTTTTGAGCTAAGTCACTCATGTTAAGGAATAAGTTAGCTTGCACTATGGTGAAGATGTTGGGGGAGACTGCATTATTGTTGAACAAGCCTTGGAGTTCCTTATCAGAGGCAAAACTAGAGCAAGTGATTAAATGCATTGAGGGGGTCGGTCTTCTAAGGTTTAAAATTAACAGCTTATAGCCTATTGCTGCTAAAGCCAAGAGGCTTTTGAGTTACTACACTGTCAAAAGGTGGCATGATGAATTTGTGAGTAAAGTGCACGAGTTACAAGAAGCAGTTAAAGCATCCGATCTTGAGATGAAGGCACTTTTAGGAGACTCAAATCTTAAGTCTTCAATAGGGCTAGGTTGTCTTCCATAGTTCATCATGACTATGCTTTTGTTTTCATTCTAAAGTGTTATACTGAAATCAATAAAGTTATTTATCTTTATTTTGTTTATATATATGTATAATCATGACTTATTTACATGTACTTACCATGAGTGATGCTAGTTACAGTTACATTATCTAGTTAAGTTATTATGTTGGGCATCGAAGTAAAGCTTTCACTTGCTAGAAACATTATATTAAATGGTTGAAACAATCAATCGCGCTTAAGCAACGATAGTGTTGCTTATTACATAGTTCAACATACTAACATTGATGGTTAAGAGGGTATTACCCAATACATAACCATGTATTCTTTATTTCTAAATTTATAGATATGTTTTTGCGAGCTAAGTATTTCATTGTGTACTTAAGAGCATGTGCTCTAACTGATAAGATCACATTATACTTATATTTTCTTTTGGACTTATATTAAATTTATTTTAATATTATAAGAAAATATAAAGAAATGATACTTAATGGTATTTATTGTGAAAATACAGGTTTTGAGGACCCAAAAGTAAATTACAAGTTAATTGGAGGAGTTTTTCACAAAATTTAAGAAGTGAGCGAAGGATTGCACTGAAGGCCGCCGTCCTTGGGCCGGCCTACATTCAAGGCCGCCGGCCTTGAGCCGGCCTTGAGCCGGCCTTTAAACCGGCCTTTAAACCGGCCTCAAAAAGAAGAAAAGCCGCCGGCCTTTAAGCCGGCCTACATTCAAGGCCGCCGGCCTTAAGCCGGCCTTCATTACTCCCCGGATATCCATTGCGAGAATCTCTCCAAAATCGTATCCTAATTAATTTGCTGACTCAAATCCTCATCAGATCAACCTTATCCCCCTCCTCTTTGGATCTATAAATAGACCCCTTGTGTGAACCTTGGAGGCATAATTTCTTTTGTTAAGCATCATTTCTTTTGTTAAGCATCCTTTCTTTGGTTAAGCATCCTTTCTTTTAGAATCCTTTTGTTCTTCTTCTTTGTTTTAGCATCATTTGTCTTTCTTTTGAATCATTAGAATTTCCTTAGGTACTTTAGATTTTTCCAAAGTTTAGTTTGAAGGAAGAATGTCATTTTGTTGAAGTTTGCTTTCAATTGAAGAATTCAAGGAGTCATTTTTGAAGATTGAAGCTCTTGAAGATTATAACCATTGTTTCATTTACTTTATTTTCTTTTATGCCATTTATTAGTTGTTTAATATGAATTCCATTGCACCTCTTTATTTCAATTGTTTTTATGCAACTCATACTATAATGTTCTAAATCATCCTTGTGGGAAATTGGATGAAACTCTAGAATGTTAAAAGGATAATTGTAGCCATGTTATGTAATTAGGAATTATTAGGATTATTCATGATTGCAATTCCTTTGATTTCAATTATAATCAGTCTTTGATTATAATTGTTAGAAATCCTTTTGATACGGGAATTGATTAGGATTTGTTAGGAATTCTTAATTAGATTGATTATCAATACGGGAGTTGCGATAATTGGTTTAATTAGAGTTTATGGAGGGCGCAATGCAATGTTTCTTGTTAATTAATCACTAAGGGATTAGGGTTAATTGATTTAGGGCATTAGTTGTTTGTAGCATCGGGAGGTGTATGAACATAATTTTGATTCCTTGGTTAATTGGAGACACGGAAGCCGACTAATTGATTTAAGGTCAACATCCCTAAAAAGGATTTTCTAAACTCACTTGAATAACCTTATAACCACTAGTTGACATAACTTGGTAGCAATTTGATTAACAAATCTAGGGTGAATTCTAATTTCCCTTGTTCATAATTGATAGATTCATCATAAAAATTTTCTTGTTGCTTTAAGTTAAATTTTTAGATTAGACATTTCAAAACCCCTTTTTAATCACCTAGATATTGATAAGAATTGCCATAGATCTAGTACTCTATTGGTTCCTCGAGGGATCGACAACCTTACTTTTCACCACTTTATTACTTGATACGACCAGTGCACTTGCTGCAATTTACGCTCCCATTATATATATATGTTCTGAGTGTATCAAGTTTTTGGTGCCGTTGCCGGGGAACTAATAGATATTAGATTTCGTAATTCTGTTGGTAATTTAGGCACAATTATTTTTTTATTTAATTTTTCTTATCATTGTGTGATCGTTTTCCATTCTCTTTAAGGTTCTTTTTATGCGCAAGAGTAGAAGTGCTGAACTTCTACCAATTAATCTTGAGATAGAACGCAGCTTGCGACAACTTAGAAGAGAGCAGAGAAGAAAGGAAGAAGAGAACATGGCAGATGAGAACAACAATCAGATTCAGGGTGTTGGTAGAGCACTTCGAGAATACACGGTACCTGTTGTTTCAGGTCCTGCAATTAGAAGACCAACAATTCAGGCTAATAATTTCGAGTTAAAACCAGCACTCGTTCAAATGGTTCAATCAAATCAATTTGGAGGATATCCAAATGAAAGTCCTGATGAGCATATTGCAGTATTTCTTCAATATTGTAATACAGTGAAAATGAATAATGTATCTGATGATGTAATTAGGCTACAACTTTTTCCATTTTCACTTAGAGAAAAAGCTAGGGCTTGGTACAATTCATTGCCACAAGACTCTGTAACCACTTGGGTAGATCTCTCATCTAAATTTTTAAGGAGATTTTTTCCACCATCTAGAACTGCTAGGTTAAGAAATGACATCACAAACTTCAGTAAGTTTAGTGGTGAATCACTTTATGAAGCATGGGAAAGATTCAAGGAGGCAATTAGAAAATGCCCCCATCATGGATTACCAGATAATCTCCTTATTGAGATATTCTATCTCAGTTTAGATGACACATTGAGATCTCTGGTAGATGCTGCTTCTGGTGGTGCATTAATGAGTAAGACATATGATGAGGCTAGTGCTTTGATAGATGAAATGGCCTCTAGTGCACATAATTGGCAACATGAAAGAGGTAAGTCTAGAGTGGCATCTGTCAATGATATGGACACCTTAACAGCTCAGATTTCTGCTCTTACCGCCCAGGTAAGTAAACTCACCTCTGCACCTTCTTTCAATGTTAATCAATTTTCTTATTGTGAGTTATGCTCAGGACAACACTCAACTCTTGAGTGCCCATCTAGAAACTTTTCCTCCTCATCCCATGGAGAGCAAGTAAATTTTGTCAACAATTTCCAAAGAGGAAATCAAGGACCCTATTCAAACACCTACAATCCAGGGTGGCGTAACCATCCAAATTTCTCATGGAGAAATGATAACAACGCACTTAAACCCCCTGGATTTCAAAAGCAAGGTCCTAATCATAATACTTCCCATCAACAATATCCTAATCATAATACCTCTTCTCAGCAAGGTCAGTCTAAAATGGAAGAACTCATGATAAGTTATATGCAAAAGACTGACACAATGTTGCAAAATCAACAAGCCACCATTAGGAATCTTGAAAATCAGCTTAGTCAAATGTCTCAACAGTTGAGTAATAGACCATCTGGGTCTTTACCTAGCAATACTGAGCAAAATCCTATGGGTGTAAATGCTATTATGTTAAGAAGTGGTAAGGAATTGGTTGATAAGAAACTTGAGGAAGAGGAAGTTAACCTGGGGAAAGATAAAGGGAAACAAAAGGAAGAGGAGCCAAAGCAAAATTCACCAAAAGTGAAAGCATATGTTCCTCCTATTCCTTTCCCAGGAAGGCTGAAGCAACAACAATTGGATTCACAATTTGCTAAATTTTTAGAAGTCTTTAAAAAATTGCAAATTAACATTCCTTTTGCAGAGGCACTTCAGCAGATGCCATCATATGCTAGGTTCATGAAGGATTTACTCACAAAAAAGAGGAAGATTGAAGGAATGAACCAGTGATGCTTATAGGGGAATGTTCTATGATCTTACAAAAGAATTTATCCAATTTGCCGAGAAAACAAAGAGATCAGGGAAGTTTTACTGTTCCTTGCACTATTGGTAATTTTAATTTTGATAAAGTACTTATAGATTCTGGTGCAAGTATAAATTTAATGCCTCTGTCCATTTTCAAAAAACTAGGACTTGGAGAATGTAAGGAGACGCACGTTACCTTACAACTTGCGGATAGAAGTGTCAAGTACCCAAAGGGTATAGTGGAGAATGTCCTAGTAAAAGTGGACAAATTCATCTTTCCAGTTGACTTTATAGTCTTGGAAATGGAAGAAGATAGAGAGGTACCCATGATCTTAGGAAGACCATTCCTAGCCACAGGTCAAGCTCTAATTGATGTAGGACAAGGTAAGCTCACCCTTAGAGCACTAGATGACCAGGTAACATTTGATATGTATGATCCTGTGTTTTTGTCTAATGAGAAAGCAATGTATTCTGACATATCTGCTGAGGGTGAAATTACTAACAATGATGTGGAGGAAGATGTAGGGCAAACCACTCTTGAAGCTGTCTTAAATGAGATAGATGATTGGGGGGATGAAGATGAGCAAGAAAACAAAGGTCGGGAACAAGTACCCCAGACTGAAAATGTTGTTGCTTTTGAGAAGACAGACGACTATGAGAAGCCACCAGTGCCGACACTAATGCCTATGCAGACACTTGAACCCAATGTCTTTTCTAATCAATTGTTTGGTTATAAGTGTCTGAATTTAGGAAATCCATGGCCTCACATTAATCAAGCGCCTATGACAAAAGAATTGCAGCAGCAGATTCAAGGCCAGTTGGATGAACATAGGGAAATCCTGGGATGGTCAAGGGCAGACATCCAGCAGGTAAGTTTGTTGATATCTACCTACAAAACATTGGTGGAAGCTGAAAAGAAGGGCACCATACCATGGAAGGAAGCTTGGAATCCTAATCTGAAAACGATGGTGTTGAAGGAGTTGTTTAAACTCCTTGATGTAAGCTAACCCTGATAGTCAGGCTGATGACTATAAAACAAGCGCTTCATGGGAGGCAGCCCATGCTTAATAAGTATCTATAATAGTTTCGTTAAAAAAAAAAAAAAAAAAAAACTAATTCAAGGCTGGATAAGAGCTGCCGGTGCATTCAAGACACTCCAAGGATGACAGACATTTTAGGAGGAATTTTCTTCCTGATGAACAATTTTATACCAGGGAAGTACCAGTATTTCAATTTCTGCATTGACATTCGTTTCCTTAATTTTGTGATATATTAGGAACAATGAGGACATTGTCCAATTTAAGTGTGGGGAAGGGATTATAAATGTAGAAGTATAATGATTGCACACATCATGAGCTTACAAATCCCATGCTTTATTTATGTCCTTAAGTGTTTTCAATGAAATCCTGAAATTGAATTAGATTGGTGCCCTACTCACCAATTGTTGTGACTAGTTTACATAGTTAAAATTTAAGAGTAAAATCTCTAGAGAACGGGGTTTACCCTATGTTGAGCCTTTGAACTTGAGATTGAGTACTTAAGTTGAAAAAACAAGCAAGTTTACTTCAAGGAAAAATTGGTTGGGATAAATCTCTATTGAAATTTCTTTGAGAATACCTTAACACCTAGTGAAAGAGGTAAAAGAAATATTTTACTTAGTGATCCCTTAAAAAAAAAAAAAAAAAAAAAAAAAAAAAAAAAAAAAAGAGCCTTTACTCCAATAACTCAGGAAAGTGAGTTAAGAGTATCTAATCTTAAATGTTAGTGTGAGGAAGAGTTCGTAGGGGTCCCTTTAAAACCTGGTCACTTAGGCGATAAGCCTAGGATGTGCCGACTCAATGAACTCACAATAACGAGAAGGGCGGAAAGGCAAAAATTTAGTACCTTAATGAAAGTCAGGTTGACATGGGCGAGCTTTGGTCCCTCAGAAGAGTGAAGTCTCACTCCGCTGCCAATCAAGGCAAATAAAACAAAAAAAAAAAGGGGAGAAATTCTAGGAAAAAATGGATACCATATGCTTTCACTCCTTGTTATCTTGTTTAGAGAAGTAAAATTGAGGGAGATGATACTTGCTAATAACCAATGAAGTTTAAATGAATGTTTTTCCTTATGGACTAAGTATTGTTTTCTATTGTTAAACACTAGGATTAAAAATCTGTTGTATTTAGATTAACTGCTAAATTTCAACTAGATATACTAGTTACAAATTTCAGTATGGTCAGAACAATGGGCACCAGAAGTTCAATGATGGATTTCTCTTGTTTAAATCAATTATTTTGCTTGAGGACAAGCAAAAGTTCAAGTGTGGGGATGTTGATAAGATCACATTATACTTATATTTTCTTTTGGACTTATATTAAATTTATTTTAATATTATAAGAAAATATAAAGAAATGATACTTAATGGTATTTATTGTGAAAATACAGGTTTTGAGGACCCAAAAGTAAATTACAAGTTAATTGGAGGAGTTTTTCACAAAATTTAAGAAGTGAGCGAAGGATTGCACTGAAGGCCGCCGTCCTTGGGCCGGCCTACATTCAAGGCCGCCGCCTTGAGCCGGCCTTGAGCCGGCCTTTAAACCGGCCTTTAAACCGGCCTCAAAAAGAAGAAAAGCCGCCGGCCTTTAAGCCGGCCTACATTCAAGGCCGCCGGCCTTAAGCCGGCCTTCATTACTCCCCGGATATCCATTGCGAGAATCTCTCCAAAATCGTATCCTAATTAATTTGCTGACTCAAATCCTCATCAGATCAACCTTATCCCCCTCCTCTTTGGATCTATAAATAGACCCCTTGTGTGAACCTTGGAGGCATAATTTCTTTTGTTAAGCATCATTTCTTTTGTTAAGCATCATTTCTTTTGTTAAGCATCCTTTCTTTGGTTAAGCATCCTTTCTTTTAGAATCCTTTTGTTCTTCTTCTTTGTTTTAGCATCATTTGTCTTTCTTTTGAATCATTAGAATTTCCTTAGGTACTTTAGATTTTTCCAAAGTTTAGTTTGAAGGAAGAATGTCATTTTGTTGAAGTTTGCTTTCAATTGAAGAATTCAAGGAGTCATTTTTGAAGATTGAAGCTCTTGAAGATTATAACCATTGTTTCATTTACTTTATTTTCTTTTATGCCATTTATTAGTTGTTTAATATGAATTCCATTGCACCTCTTTATTTCAATTGTTTTTATGCAACTCATACTATAATGTTCTAAATCATCCTTGTGGGAAATTGGATGAAACTCTAGAATGTTAAAAGGATAATTGTAGCCATGTTATGTAATTAGGAATTATTAGGATTATTCATGATTGCAATTCCTTTGATTTCAATTATAATCAGTCTTTGATTATAATTGTTAGAAATCCTTTTGATACGGGAATTGATTAGGATTTGTTAGGAATTCTTAATTAGATTGATTATCAATACGGGAGTTGCGATAATTGGTTTAATTAGAGTTTATGGAGGGCGCAATGCAATGTTTCTTGTTAATTAATCACTAAGGGATTAGGTTAATTGATTTAGGGCATTAGTTGTTTGTAGCATCGGGAGGTGTATGAACATAATTTTGATTCCTTGGTTAATTGGAGACACGGAAGCCGACTAATTGATTTAAGGTCAACATCCCTAAAAAGGATTTTCTAAACTCACTTGAATAACCTTATAACCACTAGTTGACATAACTTGGTAGCAATTTGATTAACAAATCTAGGGTGAATTCTAATTTCCCTTGTTCATAATTGATAGATTCATCATAAAAATTTTCTTGTTGCTTTAAGTTAAATTTTTAGATTAGACATTTCAAAACCCCTTTTTAATCACCTAGATATTGATAAGAATTGCCATAGATCTAGTACTCTATTGGTTCCTCGAGGGATCGACAACCTTACTTTTCACCACTTTATTACTTGATACGACCAGTGCACTTGCTGCAATTTACGCTCCCATTATATATATATGTTCTGAGTGTATCACTAACCTTGTGACAACAACGTAAAAGGTGATAGTTAATCATGTTTGTGTACTAAGGAGATGACTCTTTAACTTTGCAGCAACAAGATAAGTGAGTATTAAAGAGAAAAGCTTTAAAAAGGCTCTAATAGTGTGAGTCATGCATATGATTCAAGATAATTTGCAAATACATCATTCATTTAACATATGAAATTTTTTAATGTATCAAAAATTGATAGGTGTAGTAACTTTATCAGTTGTTGGGTTTAGAAGCTTGCAGTAACCACTGTCATGGACCTTGTAAACAATAAAGGGTCCTGCCCACTTTGGTTTGAACTTTAGTGTTGGAATACCTTGCCATACATGCTTTGTTGCACAAAGTACAACATCACCTCATTGGAAGGATCGTTTCTTAACCAAACAATCATAAACTGCACTTAACTGCTATTGATAGTTGGCAAGGTAATGCTTAGCAATGTCTCATCTCTCTTCTAGAGCTTCAAGATTACGCATACGTAAAGCATCCGATTCGAGTTCAACATTAATGGCTAATCGTGCAGATGGGACCAAAACTTCTATGGGCATCATTATCTCACATCCATATACTAAAGAAAAAGGGGTAGCCTAAGTGGGGCTTCATTTGGATGTCTTATACACCTATAGTGCCAATGCCAGCTTGTTATGCCATTCTTTGTGATTTTCATGCATCATACGACTAAGTACTTTTAGAAGAGTCTTATTTGCTGCTTTTGCTTGGCCATTTCCTTTTGGGTAGTGAGGTGTGGACTTTATGTGATCCATACCGTAAGAGGCCAATAGTTATCGTACATGTGAGTTGATAAAAGGTGTACCATTATCTAAAAGAATGTGCTTTGGCATTCCAAAGCGGTAGATGACATGTTCTTTCATGAAGTTTGCTACTACTTATCCTATAGGGTTTTTTAATGGGACTACTTCCAACCACTTGGTGAAGCATTTGGTACCTACCAAGATCCAAATGCGTCCCCTAAATGGTGGATGTATTGGGCTAATCAAGTTAAATACCCATTTATGGAAAGGCCATGGAGTAGTCAAGCTATGCAATGTAACAGCAGGAGCATGGATGGCATTCCTGTGGTGTTGGCATGTGAAACATCTCCTAACAAATGTTGAATGCATCATTTTCCATTGTAAGCTAGCAATACCCTAAGCTCAATAGGTGGTAGTATAACTTCCTTCTTCGTTGATGTTGTCCACCATCTCTAGAGTGGGCTTTAGCTAGTATAGTCTCTGCTTCAAGTGGTACGACACACCTAAAGGATTGTCCCATGAATGATAACCTATATAGTTGATCTTTGTAAACATTCCATTTTTGCCCCTTAATCACAAATAATGTTTATTTTGTCTTTTTTTTTTTCATTTTTTCAATTTCCGTCTATTTTGCAAAAATAAAGAAAAAATAAAATAAATAAGAATAATACACCAAATTTGGAAAATGATAGAAATAATAATAAAAAATGTCAAATAATTTTTACAATTTTTTTGAATTTTAAAATAATATAAAAATAATAAAAATTACAACACATATGTATAATTTGTGATTAATAAAAGAAACAAAAAAGTGGGCTAAGCCAACTAGTCTAGGGTTCGGCTTTAGCATACGCGCGCAAGGGAGGGGGGGTTGGTGCTTAATCAGGGGTTTGAAATGTAGAGGAAGCAAATCCGCATTTTGCAATTTTTTTCCTCGCCTAAGACACGTGTTAGCTTTTGATTGGATAGAGGGAGCGCACATGCCGAGCACGTAATTGTCTTTAACCTCAATCTGAAACAATCACCGGTCGTGAGAAAAAACGAAATATGGTCGTTTTGATACGATTTTTTGCAAAAATCCAACAAATCTTTAATAAAAATAAGATAAACATCATCTAATTAACATAAATTGTAACAAAATCAAAGATTTACATAAATATAGAGCAAATCGAAGATGGGTTTTAACTGTGGATATGATTTGAGCCTATCGGAGAGAAATCCGAGCTTATCTAGCTCAATTTCTGGTGCCTATAAATAAAGCACGATGGGGAAAACCTAAATCACATATCAAAAGTGAGAAAAGAGTGAAAAATAAAAGGGTTTTGAAGCTCGCCGAAGTTCCCCTTTTGCTGCGACCGCCAACCAACCAATCCCTATAGGAAGGATAGGGATGATAACTTTAGGGTCAATCCTTACCTACATAGAGATTTCAGGCTACCTAAAGGCTTAGAATATGTGAAACTGTAGATGCCTTCATTTGATGATAGGGGTTTAGCAGATGACTATCTAGATTGGGAAAATCAGGTTAAGGACCTTTTTGAGTATTATGAGATAGATGATAACACTGAATTTTAACTTGCTGCTATTGAGTTCATAAGGTATGCTGCCTTATGGTGGAAAAATTTGGTGACCAGTAGGTGGAGGGATGGAGAGGTTAAAATTCATACCTGGAGAGAAATGAAAAGGGTTTTGAAGAAGAGTTTATTCTTGAGCATTATAGGCAAGAAATGTTTTTTGCGTCTACAGACCTTAAGATAGGGAGGCAAAACAGTAGATGATTATGTACAGGAGTTTAAAACTTTGATGATCAGATGTAGATCCATAGAGCCTCTTGAGCAAACCCTAGCATGTTTTGTATCTAGGTTGAAATATGAGATAGCCTGTGTAGTTGAGCTTTAGAGATATAGTACACTTGATGAGGCTATACAGTTAGCCTTAAAAGTGAAAAGGTAGAGATGATCTAATCCATTCCATGTTACTAGTAGCAGGCCCAGTACTACTATTAGGCCTATGGGGGTTGATGGTCAGTTGGGTGGACCAAAGGGAGTAGGTGAACCTGTCCCAGCAATAGATAGAGTTACCCCCAACACAGATAGAGAGAAGATGATTTTTGAGAAGGGCAAAGAGGTAATTGGACCTAATGTTAGGCAGAGTGTACTGGGATTGACTAGTGGAAAAATGCACTAAATTAAATGCTTCAGATGCATGGGATTTGGACATATAGTTGCACGGTGTCCCAATAAGAGAGTAATGACAGTCATAGAGGGCACCAAAGAAGAAGAAGAGGATGAAAAAGAACCTGTTGAGCCTACAGACCTATCCATGGATTTGTAGGAGTACTATGATGACCAGAACGCTAAGACACATGAGGATAAAATGGGTGAACATTATTTACCTATTAATGTGCTGCATAGGGTTTTGACTATATCTCTAGATGCTAGGGACAAACAAAGGGAGAACATATTCTACACCTCTTGCAGGATCCGAGGTAACCTCTGTGTACCAATCATTGATAGTGGTAGTTGCACTAATGTCATATCTACAACATTAGTAGACAAATTACAACTAACCACTAGTCTACATCATAGCCCTTACCATTTCCATTGGTTGGACAATTGAGATAGTATGCATGTTACACAAAGGGCAAAGGTGCCAATCAGTGTAGGAAAGAAATACCATGATGAGATCATTTGTGATGTGATTCTTATGTGTGTCTTTCATTTGTTATTAGGTAGACCCTAGATGTTTGATAGAAAGGTGTTACATGACGAATTCAGAAACACTTATATGTTTCGAAAGGATAGGTCATGGATAGTATTGACACCTATGTCTCTATTAGATGTGTGCTTTTTCCAAGAACAAATTAGACTATTTCTGCTTCTTCTAACAATTAGGCAAATAGGTCAACAAAGGCATAAGGGTTCAATCCCAGAGATGGCCCCCTAGATTGGAGGGCAAATCTTTTAGAGGCTCGAGGAAATGATGGGAATTTACCTTACAATCCTAATAGTAGGAGAACCTGATTTGGATGTATGATTCAAAATATCCACATGTGTTTATTTCTTTATCTAATAATGTTTATTTTGCACTATAGCAGGTACAGTGACCAGTCTTTATAGGATGGCTAAATAACATACACTGTTGATCAAATTGGGGACATCATTGGACTCACATCTAACGGTCCGCAATGAACTCAATAAACAACCAGCCCTTTGAAGACAATCTTTTATACTTGTATTTTTATTATTAAACTGGTCACTTTTTACTCATTTTTGGGACTTTTGATTTACTTGTAATGTGTTGTTTAGAACCAGCTACCTAAGTAGCTTATTTGTAATTTTCATATTGTTTTTACCTTAATAGTAGCAAGTATAAATAACTTGCTAACTAGGGTTTGTAAGGGGACTTTTTGACATCACATATTTGACATTTTGTTGCCGTGGAAATTTGCCTCATACTCTTATCAATTCTCCTTTGAATTGTGGTGAGTGGATTTTGATTTTTGTTGTGTGTAATATCAACAACATCAAGATCAAACCTAATTCCAACTAATGCGTAATATCTGGTAAGGAATTAGTTATTTCTTTTCATCTAATTTCATGCAATTTAGGGTTCATCTTACTAGCTAAGGATTGTGCCTTTGATTAGAATTGGATACTTGGTTTCTCCTATTATTGATTTATAATGTAATTCCTTTGAATCACATCATCATTTTGGTGATTAGAACACATTGATTTGTATAATTAGGGTTCATGGTGGAAAGTGGAATTCAAGCCATTAGAGCAATTAGATTTGGTGTTCTTGCAATTAGATTGTAGGCACATCATCAATACTACCCCAACTCCTTTCCTAATACTAGCAAATGAGCCGTTAAATTGTAATTTCCATTCCTCACCCAATTCTATCCTCATAGACTCCTCATGAAACTCTATTAGAATCGTATCTATGGTATGGGTCTCATTTGCCATAGGAAAATGAGCCAAGAGGTCTGCTAGGCTTGAGACTTAAATTTCCTTAGGTTACATGACCATAATGTCAAACTTTAATTAGAGAAGTAACCATTTTGTAATTTGTCGATATAGGGCCGATCGTGATAGCAAGTACTTTATCGAGTTAGAGTGAGTGACAAGATTGACGTTATGTGCCAAGAAGTAATGACGCAACTTCTATGTAGTGAATATCAATGTAAGACAATGCTTCTCGCAAGTTGAATAAGTAATTTCACTCCCTTGGGGGGATTAGCTTACGTAATATATAAGTCACTCCCTTCCCTCAAGTTCTTATGCAAGTAAAGTACCAATGGACTTATTAATGGATGTCAAGTAGAGAATCTTTGGCATACTCTTGACAAGCATTGTCATCATTCGTGAAGAAGTAAGTATATCCTTTATTTTCTGAATGGCTCCTCTTTAATTTCCCTCACTTGAACAATGCTCCTTTCTTCATGAGTTCTAGGAGATAAGAGATCTTGGCTAGTGCTGAGACGAATCGCCTGATATAAGAGACTTTCCCATGAACATTTTTAATTCCTTCAGTTTAGTGGGTGAAGGCTTGGATCATATTTCCTAAACCTTTGTTAGATCAACATCGATCCCTATTATATGAACTAAAAATCCAAGGAATTTGCTAGACACCACACCAAAGATGCACTTTAGTGGGTTCATACACAGCTTATAAAACTAGCACAACTCAAAAACCTTATCAAGTGATCTAGCACCTACCTTAACTTGATAACAATGTCATCCACATAGTCTTCCATGAAGCCGTGCATCATATCAAGGAAAATGGCAATCATTGCTCTTTGGTAAGTAGCTCTTACATTCTTAAACTCGAAAGGCATGGTTGCATAGTAGAAATTCCTAACTAGCGTCCTGAAAGCAATACACCCAGCATCTCTAGTAGCCATTTTAATTTGATTATAGCTATTAAAACCATCCATAAACAAAACAACTCATGTCCAGTTATGCCATTTACTAAACATATCAATATCTGGCAATAGGAAGTCATCTTTGGGCAAGCCTATAAAGATCACAAAAATCTAAACAGACTCGTACTTGGCCATTTTTCTTCCTCACTGGCATGATATTGGCCAACCATGATAGGTGGTCAATTGGCTTGATGAAGCCAACTTTAAGCAACTTCTCAGTCTCTTCTTTGATTTAGACCTCAACTTCTAGACAAAAAATTTGTTGTTCTTGTTTTACTAGCTTAACCTTAGCTGCAATGTTCAATTTATGTACCATTAGAGTGGGGTCCAATCCTAGCATTTCATCGTAAGTCCATGTAAATACGTCTCGATACTTCCATGGAAACTCCACTAGTTGGACCTTAAGCTCTTGCAAGAGATTTTTACTACTGAAGATAAGTCTTGGAGACTCCCTTAGTTTTGCTAGATCTAACTCTTCAATTTCATTAACTTGTAGCTTGAGTTGATCTACATCTTTAGGGGGCGGGTTGGGTTTCTTGTATTAGTATGGGATTTAAAGAAGACGAGCAAGCTTCTTTGGGTCCATTTCCTTAAATCCCATAGACCATCATAAATAGTATACCCCCCCTACCTATCTTCTTTGATCAAACTTTCTATCACTTCATTTCTCCTTTGCTTCTTTTAGCCCTCATAAGAGCCTCGCATTCTCTTCTTTCTCGTAAGCTTCTCTACGTCTCTTCCCAAGTGGGTAGTGGTATGCTAGAGGGTGTTGTGATAGCAGTTTTTCCCTCTTTAGCATATTCATCAAAGAATGAAGCTTCGGTAAAGTATGCCTCGTTATGCTTAAATGGATTGTTTGTAGTAGGAAAAATATGTCATTTCCCTTCTAATAGCCCTTAATGTACTAATTTCATGTTGAGGGTATGAAATTGTGATCATGCAGTCACTTTCTTCCAACCAATAGGTGGTAGGATATAGGTGCATCGATCATGTGGAACCATGTAGAGCTCTATATAGGGCCTGCTTTAAAGCTCACATTAACATACCCTACTATGTTTGTAGATGTGTCAGTGAAACTATTGACAGCAATAGGTTGTCTCACTAAGTGCTAGTTATCTATTCTTGTAGCCTTTAATGTAGACAGTGACATTATATTTATAGAAGAGCCATTGTCTATGAGTGTCCTCTTAATGAGATACCCATTTAGCATGCTTTCCATATAAAGAGGATGGTTTATGATTGGGGTTCTTAGTGCACATGTCTGCATCAATAAAGAGAATTGCATTTTATGTGCCTTTGCCATTCTTTATATAAGGTTACACTAGATTGCATTCCCATATTGTCTCTCTATGATTTATGTAAGGCAGTTATTGCTATAAGATGTACATCCTCATTAAACCCTAATAAGTTAAAAAAAATTCTGAAGTTAGCAATCTTCATTAGGTGACTACTTAAGCATACATGCATCCTCATGATTCCTAGTCATAGCTTCTTGTACATTACGTACCTTGGTGTAAACACCCCATTTTTGCCCTAGGAATCAATAATTCTCAATAATAATCAATTTTCAATTTTTCCTAATTTTTCCCAATTTTTCCCTAATTTAGCATAAATAGTAAAAAAATTCAAAAAAAATAAAAATAAATAGGAAAACACTTCGATTTTGAAAAATGATTTCAGAAATAGCAATAATGAATAATAAACAATTTTTACAAATTTTTGAAATTTCAAAAAATACAAAAAATTAGAAAAATTGCATTGCATATATGCAATTTGCGAAATTAGAAAAAATCAAGAAAGTGGGCTAGCTCAGCTGGTCCCGGACCATGGCTAGGCGCGCGCGCAGGGGGGCGAGGTCAGGCGTTCGAATCGCGGAGAAGCAGTTTCCGCGTTTTGCAATTTTTCGACTTAATCCAGGACACGTGGCAGCCTCTGAGTTGGCTGGAGGGAACGCACGCGCCGGGCGCGTGATCGTCTCTTACCTCGAGCTCGAGATCGCCGACGAAGAAAAATTCGTATTTCGGCCGTTTTGATTCGATTTTTTGCACAAATCCAACAGATCTTCAACGGAAATGAGATAAACATTATCTAAGTGGAATCAAATCGCAACAAATCATTGGATGGGCACGAATCGGAGTTGGTTTTTCAACCGAAAAATCCGATCAGCTTCAATCGGAGGAAATCCGAGCTTATCTAGCTCGGTTTCAAGCGCCTATAATAGAGGAGGAGATGGAGAAGCCGAAATAGAGATCAGAATCGCGAGAGAGAGAGAAAAGAGTGTAAATCGGAGGAAAACCCAAAGTTGCGACCGCCGATTGAAGTTCAAACCACCGCAAGGAGGCGTTCTAGCAGCAAACCACCATCGCCAATCGATTCAGCACCCTCGAGAAGCTAGGATTCGACACCTCACCCGCTGCAAAAGGCCACCAGAACGCCGTGAATGAACCTTTTCCGCTGCCGTGTCCGATCGACCCGACCCCGACCCGATTTGACCCGATCCGACCCGACCCGGATCTAGGTAAATCGGTTTTTTTTCGGATTTTTTTTATATTTTTTTATTTAATTAATTTATTTTGTTTATTTATTTATTCCGAATTTTGTTATTTATTATTTATTATTTGTTTAGTTATTATTTATTTGTTTTTGTTTTATTCTCAATAAATAGGAAAAATGTAAAAATTAAATTTTTCTAGAAATAAAAAAAATGTAGAAAAATAAAATAAAATAGAAAAAAATAAATAAAATAAATAAAAATATAAAAAGATTAGGAAAAATAATAATAAAACTTTAGATTTCAAAAATAGGATAAAATGTTTTAGCACAAAAATTCCAAAAATCACAAAAATCATGAAAATTCATAAAAAATTCAAACATTATAAAGAATCATAAAAAATTAAGTTTTAGCACTTAGAAAAATTATTTTCTTCAAATAAATCCAAAATTGATATTTCCCTAAAAATCATTTTCAAAATAAAACCAAAGCTTAGGTTAGAAATTTTTTCAGATGAAAACCCCAAAAATGTTAAAAACATAAATTAAAAGAGATTTCAAAAATTAAAATTCATCAACAAACTTAAATTTTTCAAGAAAAGCGAACTACGGCTTGTTTGATCCTAAGTAGCAGGTACATAGGCACCCATTCGGGTCAACCCATAAAATGAATGAAAAATCATTTTCTGAAATAAATTCAAACCAAAAATAAAAAGTAACAAAACACAATGAAACACATTTCTAAAGATGAACAATTTTAGGAGATTAGGTGGTAACCGTAAAGGTTTTTAATAGGTTAGCCTCCGGACTTAGAAACTCTGGTTTTCCCCTTTCCTCTTTTCACAAAAACGAAGAAGAGGAAAGAACGACGACTAGTAGCCCCAAATTAAGACTAATCCCTCCTTTAGTCTTAATTCAATTTTCCCAACAACAGTTGGGTGGCGACTCCAAAAATTAAATGAAATTCCTAACTCAAGTCGAGGATCTAGATTAGATGAGCATAGGGTATAGTTTAGATCAGATTAGGAATGGGAATTCAAAAATTAGACTCGACAGGATGGCGACTCCACTGGGGACCCATGCCATAGGCTAAGCCACCTAAATCTTCGAATTGTTCTCTTTTAAATGTGTTTCAATCATTATTCTGTTACTAATGTTTCAGGAATTAGCTAGATTTTAGGTTTTCTTTCACTGTGGGGGTCCTTGCATGCATACAATGGTTGTGTGAGTAGATGCGGTCGAACCCGACCGTCCTAGAAAACCTAAGAAGGGGAGCCATTGTGTAGGTTTCGGGCGAAGTGAGTTGATTCACCGTTCGGGACCGATTTAGGCTACCCAAACCCTATGCTTCGATATGCCTGAGATCCATTTCTTTCGAGAATGCGGGAGGCCATAGAGCTCGGAACCAATTAAACCAACCCACTTGCATACTAACATCATAAGAGGGGTTGACAATTGGATGACAACGTAATGGTTTGTTATTTTGTCCTTGGAGTTCAGGACTATTTCCCTGTAACATTTTCATAGTTCTGTTTGTAACTAGCTATTTCCTATTGTAATAGTTTGCTAGCATGCAGTCGACCGCCTCCTCCGCAAAGAGATTCGGTGTACAAACCTTTGGACCCAAAATTGGTACTAGACCATTGGTTTCCCTTTGTATAACCCAGAGGACAGGCCTTCATCCAGCAAAAGATCGGCCCCATCCTTTCACTAACCAAGATGGAGGCGAATTTACCTATGTCCGGGCCATGCTCCCAGTTATGGGAGATCGACCTGCAAGCCTTCTTCATCGGGCCGCATGAGATCACCCCTACCCTAAGGAGTACACCCAGTTGCTACAAGCTCCAGCACTAACACAGATTTACACACCAGACCTCGAGGTCACAGATTGCTAGGCATCCGAAAACAGCAGTCAAAAAAAGCCCTGGCAGATTGTAATGGGTATTGCATGCGCATGGATGACTTAGAGCTTGGGTTTTTTGCCCGAGAGGGCAATGGGGATAGAAAGAAAAAATCTTATGTGGGGACCCTAAGACTTACAGACAGAGAAGGGTGAATTGCTTTCATCTTGACAGCCTTCGCCACTATACTATTCCCCACCGGAACTTTCTATATTCACTACCGGTTTACGGAGCTGGTGGCCCAAATTCTTGGAAGGGAGATCTACATCCCGGCTCTACTGGCAGAACAAATTCGAACTTGAATTTCCTTAAGAAGAAAGGCCATGGGATCCTCCGTTCCAGCATCAACCTTCTGCTAATATGGTTTGTAAAGCCACCCCCAAGTGCTTTGGGTTGAACATGGTTAGGAAAGCCTTATCTCAACAGGTGGATCTGGTGGATTCATGCATAGAAAAGGTAAAGCTACCGACGACATTACCGGCCACAGTTGGTAGATCTACTTAGAAGCCTTAGTGCAGAAGATATTCTATGGACAGCCAGGTGGAGCTACTGCGATAAAATCATCTGACTTGTAGTAATTTCCAAGCAGTGCCGCTAATCGGGATCAATGGATGTATTGGATATCACCCAAACTCAGTGGGGCCGCCAATTCGGTATCTATCCAAGACATTGTTTATCGGTCATTTCGTTCGAAGCAGTCACCTTTGAGTATCAAGATCCGAACATGTTAGTGGCCGAGAAGTTCGCTAAGTTGGCAGAGGTCAAAACACTTTGGAAGCCAGAATCGAAAGCCCAAATGGGACCTTTTTGGCGAGTTAGATGGCGAAGTGGGAAAAACATCGAGCTACCAAGAGTTTTGTAATCCGCCAGCTATAACCAGACAGGGAAAGAGCATACCGGGTTCCCAGACGTCACCCAGCCAAGACCAGACAAGATCAACCCAGAGACAGAGATCTACCTGGAGCAGGTCAAGGCCCGGATGGAAGTTGTACTTTCGAAGCAGCAGATTATAAGGAAAAGACATCTAGAAGGGACACTTCAAGGAATCCGACCAAGAGGAACAAGGCCTTGGAGGCACAACTGGTGAAGTGCCAAAACAAAGTCAAGGAACTAGAAGCCGTCATCAACGGGAAATCTGAGCCTCCACAACAGAAAGACTAAGAAAGCTAGGAAAAAAGAGCATTATTTGTAATCTTTTAATTTTGATTGTCGAACTCCAAATTTTCAACATTAATAAAAGTAAAGTTTCAATATACATTGTCAATCAGTTGTCAACCCTTCTACTTTTTAGCATCCGCATGACACATGCATGGCATCTTGCATTCATTACACAAAAACAAAAACAAATGCGAATCCAGGTAGCAAAAATAGCTTCCAAACAACCGAATCCTCCCCAGAAGCCCATTCCCACGCGCTCAAGAGCAAAAATGGCCAACAGCAGTGACAATCGCAACAACACCATTGTTGAAAGCTTGCTTCGGACTCCAGGATCATATCCCTAAAGAGCAAACGGTCCAACAGCTGCTTGCCCAGGTTCACCTCTTGACTGAAAGCATCGGCCTCTTGCGCAAACACGCAGCCGACCCAGGAAGAATATTCAGGGGCCAGAAAGGTAAAGGCAGTGGAGGGACAGCCTCCAGAATACGAAGAAATCAATTCCCACCTTAACCCAGCCTTTGAGTATGAACCGAAGGTCAGCCGGGGCCGTCCTCTGATGATCTGAAAAAGGAAATGGAAGAGAGACAAAAGGAAATGGAGAAGCGACTCTTCCAGCAACTCAATGACAAGATGAAAACTATTGAAGGCCCTGATGGTTTTGAACAGGCCAAAAATCACTAACCTGCCAGCATACAGGGAGGAGGCATACCCTGATAAGTTCAAGACCCCCGGATTTTGAAAAGTATGATGGGACCGGTTGCCCCAAATGCATACCAGGCTATATGCCCGAAAATGGGCAAGTATGCTCAATACGATCAACTCATGCTCCAGACCTTCCGTGACAGCCTCACAGGCCCCCGCATTGGTCTGGTACGCTCACTTCGACTTCAGCATTGTCAACACTTGGGAAAAGCTAGCCCGGGCCTTTTATGATCAATACAAGTTTAACATCGAAGTCGCCCCATCTGTAATCGACCTGGGGAGTCTCAAGAAAAGCACATGCTGAGCCTTCAAGGAATATGCTCAGTGCTGGAAGGGCCCAAGCGCCAGGGTAGCCACTCCGGTGTCCGAAAAGGAATTGACATCCATATTTGTCAATACTTGGACAAAAACCTACTTTTTACATCTTGTGGGCCAGACCTCCTCCAGTTTCGCAAGGTAGTGGCTGCGGGGTGTAGGATCGAGAATGCCATCACCACCGGTAGACTCTAATCAATGGAGCCTCTAGGGTTACACCAACACAGAGGACCCTGGGAGGAAACAGAGTTAAGGAGCCTATAGTCAGTACAGTTCATTCCGGTAAGTAGAAAGACCTGGAACTCGGGTAATTTTCCAGACCACGAGTACCTCAGCCCACAACCTACGACAGACAAACTCAGCCGTCAGGGCCCCGAGCAGTTCAATCCAATCCCCGTACCGCTCAGCCAGGTTTTCGCTCGTTAAGGGCAGACAACTTAATTAGCTTTGAGATCCCCAACGAAGATACAACCAAGAAAATTTCGACTCGAGTCTCAAGGTGATTACCACATGGGTCAAGAGGGGCACTCCACAGATAGGTGTTGGAGGCTCCGACACAAAATCCAAGACTTAATTGATACAGGGACATAACAATTGGATTTCGTGAACGCCTCAACGCCCAATGTCAACACCAATCCGCTCCCAATCCACATCCCACTATCACATGATCACGTCAGAAGAGTCGACTCCTAAAGAAGCCCTTAAAAACAGAATCCGACTGAGCAACAGAAGAGGCAATCCCACCAAGCTCCAGGAGAGACTCCGAAGACACACATTAAGAGGAGGTGTTTCCCCGGAGACCCAAAACGATCGATACTTTTGTGGGAATCACACGTGAAGGTTTCATTATGTGGTGGACTATTCTTATACCCCGACTGAGCAAGGGCCACCTAGTGGATGGGGACCAGAATTTGAAGAAGGAATACAACCCGGCAAAGGAAGAGGGAAAGACTATCAACATGATCAACTCTCAGAAGACCCGGGTTATACAATGCTATGAGGGACAATCAGCTGAGGTACAAATCCCAAGAAAAAGATATTGTTTTCAACGTTCCCACCCCGGTAGAGAATTACAAGGGTTGCACCATTCGACTATCGGGCTCTTAAGCAAGAGCGACCCCATAAAGAGGAACACCCGCTCAGAGGTTAAACATCCAAGATAAAAGTCCGACGAAGAACCTAAAAAAAGAAAAGAGGAAAAAGAGGGAAGAGGGTCTTTGCTGCATTTACGAGGATGGTAAAGGCCAGTGAATCAAATCAAAGGAACAAAAGAATAAAGTTCCAGCCGATATCTCCCCATGGGGCCCTTTTTACCCCCTCTGGGCCCCCCCAGGGAAGCACTCTTTTAAAGTGTTAAAAACAGATTCAAGTCCCAGAAGGTATTGTAAAAGATAAAATGGGTCACGAAACAAACTCCAACTTTACCATGGATCAAATATCTTTCTCCCAAAAGAGCTAGGAAAAAGAAAGGGGGACCAACAAACCAACCCCCTATTCCTAGGGGTCCGGTTTCAATGGCACCATTGTCCTTTTTCGGGGCTTATCGCAAAGGAAACGTCCCTCAACCTCCCATTGGCAAAAAGCTCGACTTTTTTGGGGTCACCAAACAACATAAAACCTGCTCTACAGTGGTCAAGCCTTCGACGGGTCGAAGAGGATTTTAAAAGGGGAGGTAAAACCTCCCGGGGAAAAAGGGTTTTCAAGTTTTTCCCACCCCTTTTTCCGGTCCTCGCCCCCCAAAAAGGTTTTTTAAAAACCGCTCGGGGGGGCGACCCTGGATCCCCTGCTGCGGGGTGCCTTTTCCCCTTAAAATTTTCCACAAAAAGGGGCAAATTAAACACAAAGGGGGAATATTTTTTTTTCGGGGCGGCGGGGTTATGCCATAAACAAAGAGATGCCAACCTTACTTGGGGGGGGGGGGGGGGGGGGGGGGGGGGGGGGGGGAAGGTCAAAGACCGGGGTTCAGTTTTTTTAACAAAATGTATGGGGCCCAAAAAGGGGGCCATCAGTTTAAAAAGGGGGAAGCACGGGCCCTTGGGGCTGGGGTTTTTTTCCCCCAACGGCCGCAGAAAAAAACAAAAATAAGGATGCAAAAGGCCGAATAAAAGGGGGGGTTTTTAAATTAAAACCCAAGGGGGTTTTCCCCCTCTAAAAAAAATTTTTTCCAAAGGGGAAAACCCAAACAAGTTTTTTTAGTTTAAAAAAAGGGGGCAAAAACCCCCAAGGGGGGAAAAAACTCCCGCATGCCCCAACCGCATCCACTCTAAACCCCAATGGTTTTTTTGTCCTACAATAGCGCTATTTTCTCAAGATTTAAAAAAAAAATTAAAAAAAATTTTTTTGAGACTATTTATAAAAATTTTTTTTAAAATTTTTTATTATTATATATGATTTCCTTTTTTTTTTTGTCACTCGAAATCCCCCCACCCCCCGGAAAACAGGGATTTTTTTGGAAAAGGAAAAAACCCCTAAAAAAACGCGGGGAAAAACGTTTCCAACCCCCGCGGGGGCCCCGTTTTTTGAAAACGAAAACTTAACCACGAAAAAAATCCCAAAAAAATTGGGGAAAAAAATGAACAAAGGGGAACTCGATTGACCCCCCGGGAACGTAAATCTAAAAAAACCCCCAACCCCAAGGGGAACCCAAAATGGGGGGCCCAAGGTTTTAGCGCCGCCCAAAATGCAGATAACCGAGCTTTTAAATCGAATATCCCAAAATTTTTTCCCTGTCCAAATGGTACTTTTCCCGGGCTAACCCCCCAATAGTAGTTCACAAGCTTTCCCCAAGGGAAAAAAGTCAAACCAAAAAAAAAAAATTTTAAAAATTTTTAGGCCTACATTTTTTAAAAAAACAAAAAAAAAATCAAGAAACTACTAAAATTTGGGTTAACGAAGTATCCAAAATCCCCCGAATGGGGGGCAAATATAGCCCCCCCATAAAAAGAAGGGAAAAGTGCACGTAAAATTTTTTGGGCTTTCGGGGGTTTAAAAAAACCCAACCACCCAAAGGGGAATTCCCCCCCCCCCATATTGATGTTTTTTGTTGGGTTTTAAACGCGTAGGAAAAAACCTCTCTTTTATTCATTTAAAGGGTTTTTTTCAGGTTCAAAAAAAATAAAAAGGGGGCCAGGAAGACAAAAAAACCCAAAAAAAACCCTTTATCACGACGTGGGGAACTTTTTTACAAATTTTTGCCCTTCGGCTTGAAAAACCCCCGGGGCAACGTATCCCCAGACCATGGTTTTCCAACTTCACGACATGAGCATCGTGAGGTTTTGTATATTTACGACATATGTCTAAATCCAAAGAAAGAGAAAGCCCGTAGAATCATGAGAAAGTTGTTTAAATGAAAAGAAAAATTCCAGCTTAAGTTTTAAAACCCAAAAATGTACTTTTTGGGGGTTTCAACGGGGAAAAATTTTGGGTTTGTCATCAGCCGGGGGCATTAAGGGGTTACCCCCGACAAGGAAATCCATATTAGATTTTTCCCTTTCCCCCGCTCCGTTAAAGAATTTTAAAAGCTTGCTGGGAATTAAATTACTTTTCTCGTTTTTAACTCGGGGGCTCACCGACAAATCCGGCCCCCCATTCCCCTTTGCTAAAGAAACACTGCAAAAAAAATGGGAACGAAGAATTGAAGAACGTTCAGGGGAATCAAAATACTTATAAAACCCCCCCCTTGATTTTTCCCCCAAAAAAGGAAAAAAACCCTTTTTTTTTAAAATCACCATACCTTTTCCCAAACCAAAAGGGGTTTTGAGCTAGGGGGGAAAGACGAAGAGGAAGAAACCTTCCCCCCAAATTATTTGAGCAAGAATTCACAGATGGGGAACAAAGGTAAAAACAGAGGGGGGGAAGACGTTTTTTGCGTTTTAATTTTGGGGGATCATCGACCCAAGGGGAAAACACCCTTTACTACCATATTGAGCTTTAACAAGACAGATCCCTTGAAATACTTGGCAGAGGGGAACCAGCATTTTTGGGGGGGTCTCTAAATGGTGATGCTTCAACCCCCTTTTTTACATCACATATGTAAACCCAGAAAAACGATAAAGGGCAAGCCTTACCGAAAAATTGGGGGCCAACACCCTGTCAAAGACCGATAAAACCCCAAAAATAAAAAACCCAATTTTGAACGAGAACATATTTTAAAGTAGAAGATATCCGGGGGAAGATCTGGGGGAAACAAATGGGGGTGTGGAAACTGTTTTTTTTACGGGGGGCAATGTAATTTTGGGTTTTGGGGCGGGGGGGAAAATTAATCCCCATGCGGCCCCCAAAAATTTCCCCGCACACAAGACTTAAAAATTTTTTATACAAAAAATAAGCAATATGAACCCCGTATTCTTGGCCTCAAATTTTGCCGCCCCAAAGGAAACCGTGAATTTTAAGTTTAAAAGGGGCCGTCGCTCATCATACTACCCCAAAAAAAAAGGGGGGAAAAAAACTAAAGACCCCCCCAAATGTTTTCCCTACCATCAAACTTGGGGAGAGCTAATTGAAAAAATTCAGGGCAATCACTTTCACATACACCCCGAACTCAAAAATCATTTCGCAGATGCCCTAGCTACATTAGCGTCCATGTTCAAATAACAGGGGGGCCGAATTTTCAACCGTTGAAAGTAAAAACAAAAAATCGCCCGGGGTTAAAATTTTTAAAAAATTTGAAAAGATACAAATAAAAAACCCTGGTATCACGATATCAAGACCTTTCTCCAAAGGGTAAATACCCCCAAATGGCTAGCAAGAATACCAAAAACGCTCAAAGGTTACAACCTTTTTCCTTTTAAAGTGGGTCTATCCTCACAAAAGATCATTTGAAACCCCCTGTTGAAAAGTGTGGAAAAAAATTTTAAGAAAGCGAACTTTTTTAAGGGGGTAAAATAAAAAGGGGGGTGGACCTCATATAAAAGGCAAAAATTACCCAAAAAAAAACATGGGGGTTGGGTATTACGGGTTTAAAAACCTAAAATTTTGGGAAGCAAAAAAAAAAAGTCAAGCACCCCAAAATTTTTTAAATTAAACGCAAATCGAATAAAGGGGCCCCCCCCAAAGCTACAGTTTTTATCGGGCCAGGGGCCTTTTTCCCCCATTGGGGAATCACTTTTAACGGCCCAAATAAAACCCCAACGGAAACCAAAAGGCCAAAAGTTTTATAAGGGGAGGGGTTTTTTAAAATTTATAAAGGGGAAAAAGCTTTTATAAAAACCCCAAGCAAAAAGGGGGGAAAAGTCCGTTTTTTAAAAAAAAGGAAATAATAGCCCGATATGGAAAATTCCCCAGATCCATAAAACCACAAGGGTTCCCAAAACTAAACCCCAAAAAATCGAGAGGGGGTTTTGTAAAAAAAATTCCCAAAACCACAGAAATTAAAACCCCCACCGACCTCAAATGAACGGGGCATAAAAACCCGCTAACAAAAAAATTGAAATCATCGAGAAAAGACAACAACTTACAGAGTTTTGGACAAAAAAGTTACCTTTTTCCCTCATGGCTTTTTAAGAACCCCTTTTCCCCGGGGCTACCCCTTTTTTATTTTTAATGGGGCCGAAAAAATTCTACCAAAAGGAAATCAAATACCATCATTTTTGAATCTTGGGGGAAAAAAAAACCAATTAACGGGGAAATTGATTTTTAAAAAAAAGGCTGGATCAAAATGAAAAACCGATTGTGAAAGAAGACTTAAAACCCCCCCATGCATGGTCAATTTTACCAACAGAGGAAGCCCCGCATTTTTAAAAGAAATTAGACCCTCGGTTTTTCAAAAGGGGGATTTTGGTTTTTAAAAAAAGTTCTCCCCCAAAAACCCAAGATCCAGAGGAAAAAAATTCCCCAAAACCCAAAAATAAGGGCCCCCCTTTCGTGGTGAAAAAGGGGTTTTAATTTTCAGGTTTTGGGCTCTGATTTTAACTCAGATGGTTGGGGCCCAAAATTTAGAGACCCCCCCCAACACAGAAGCCCCTAAAAATGTACTATCCTTAGGTTAAAGAAAAAAAAATTTTTGCCAATGTTTATGAAACCAGAAAATTTATACAAATTTTTGGGGCGAGTTTTTTTCTTGCTACAAGCAAAGCTAATAACCTTAAAAGGGCGACAATCCCCCAACAATTTTTATCACAACAAAAAAAAACCAAACACATTACCCCCCCCCTTTTGGGGAAAAAAAAATAAAAAAAAAAATGATAATGAATCCCTTTTAAGAAATTTTTATATAAATTTTTTTTTAAAATTTTTTCAATTTTAACTTTTTTCATTATAGGTTAAAAATTAAAACCCAAAATGAAAACCAATTTTGCAAAAGAAATGAACACATCAAGAATTTTTTTAAACCCATGCCCAATAAGAAGAAAAGAAGCAAACAAATCAATACAAAAGGGTTTTGGTTTTTGGTTTTTATCCACAAAAAAAGGCAAGCATAATTTTAAAGGGGAATTTAAAACCTCACATCAAAAAAGGCCAAATCAATTTTCTTTTGTAAGAAGCATGTTTTAAAAGCACCAAAAAAATCAGCTCATAATGGAGCACTTGTCAACAAAATTTTCCTTTAAAAAAGGGGGGCAGCCCAAAAAGTGGGGCTTCCCCCCGGGGCTCTCAAGGGTTAGCCCCCCTGGGGCACCTTTTGAGGTTTTCCCAAATTCAATTTAGGTTACCAGCCCAAAAAGGGGGCCTTTTCCTAAAAATTTTGTCCCAGGGGAGCCCATAAGGGGGACTTTTTTTGGCAAAAAATTTTAAAATTTGGTTTTTTTTACCCATAAGGGGGCACTTCCTAAAAAAACTGATCTTTTTGGTTTTTAACCCCCAGGGGGGGCTTTTTTAAGACATTTTTAAACCCCCGGGTAGTCGCCCATAGGGGGGCTTTCCCTGAAACCTTGTTCCCCATGGTCAGCCAAAAAGGGGGAAAATTTTTTAGACAAGTCCCCCAAATTTTAAATTTTGGTTAGTTAGGGGCCCTAGGGGGGGCTTTCCTAAAGAAATTTCCGTCCTCATGGCACCCATTGGGGGCACTTTTTGGGCAAAAAACAGTTTTGGGGTTGTCAGCCCAAAAAAGGGGATTTTAAAAAAATTTTTTAAAAAAATTTAAAAATTTTACTTTTTTTTTTTTTTTGGGGAAAAAGGAAATTTTTAAATTTATGTTGGGGGTAGGGGGGTTTTAAAATTTGGGTAAAATGGGAAAGGGGAAATTTTGGGGGAAATTTAAAAATTGGGGGGGGGGGGAGATTGGAGGGGGATTTTAAAAATTTTTTTATGGGGAAAATTTTGGGGGACTTTTGGAAAATTATTTTTCCCCGATTATCGCTCTCGGGGGGAATTTTTTTTGGGAAAAATTTTTTAAAAAATTGATATTCAACAAAGCTTATTTAAAGGGGCCGCTTAAAAAGGGGGTTTTCCCAATAAATTTTCTTTCCAAGGTTGCAAGTCTGATAAGACCCCTTCCTGCACCCCTTGCCATTTACATTCCCTACAACCCAAGCTTGAAGGTGCCTGTCGCCAATTTTTTTGGGGCCCAAAAAAAAAAACTTTTTGGAGAGGGAATTTTTCCTTAAAAGATTAGGAAAAATTTAAACTTAGGATTATCGCTTTTGGGGGGATTTTCCCCCCCAAAAACCCAAAAATTTAAAGGGGGCCCCAAAAGGTTTTTTTGTTTATTTTTTGTTTAATTTTTCCCCAAATTTACCAAAAAAGGGGGGAGCTTAAAAAACACCCCCTTTTTCTCTAGAATAAATAATTCCAAAAATAATAAATTTTCCCAAATTTTTTTCCAATTTTTTCCCCAAATTTTTTTTCCCAATTAACAAAAATAGTAAAAATATTCAAAAAAAAAAAAATAAAAAAGGAAAAACCCTTTTTGATTTTGAAAAAGATTTCAGAAAAACAATAATGAAAATAAATAATTTTTTTTAATTTTTTTTAAATTTTTTGAAAAAAAACAAAAAATTAGAAAAATCCCCATTGCATATATGAAATTTTTCGAAATTAAAAAAAATTGGGAAAAATGGCTATCTCAGGGGGCCGGGGCCATGGCTAGGCGCGCGCCCCCGGGGGCAGGTCAAGCGATCGAATCGCTGGGAAAGGGAGTTTCCGCTTTTTGAAAATTTTTTACTTCCAGGACCCCGGGCCCCGCCCGTTTGGTTTTGGGGAACGCACGCACCCCCGCTGATCGTCTCCTACCTCGACCCCCAATTGTGGGCAAGAAAAATTCTATTTCCGGCCGTTTTATTCGATTTTTTGTGCAAATCCAACAGATCTTAAACAAAAAATAAATAAAACTTATCTAATGAATCAAATCGCAACAAATCATTGGATGGGCACGAATCGGAGTTGGTTTTTCAACCAAAAATCCGATCAGCTTCAACGGGAGGAAATCCAGCTTATCCAGCGGGGTTTCAAGCGCCTATAAAAGAGGAAAGGGAAAGCCGAAACAGAGATCAGAATCGCGAGAGAAAGAAAAGAGTGTAAATCGGAGGGAAAACCCCAAAAGGGGCGACCGCCGACGGAGTTTAAACCACCGCAAGGAGCGTTCGGAGCAAACCCCACGCCAATCGATTCACACCCTCAGAAACAGGATTCGACACCTCACCCCCTCAAAAGCCACCGGAACCCGGAACAAACCTTTTTCGCCGCCGTGTTCGATCGACCCGATTCGACCCGACCGACCCGACCGCGAACCGACCCAGATCCAGGTAAGTCGATTTTTTTTCCGGGTTTTTTTTTATTTAATTTTTTTATTTTTTTTTTTTCTTATTCTGAATTTTGTTATTTATTATTTTTTATTTGTTTAGTTATTTATTTATTTATTTTTTTTTATTCTCAATAAATAGGAAAAAAGTAGAAATAGTTTTTTCCCGAATAAAAAAAATGTAGAAAAATAAAAAAAAATAAAAAATAAATAAAAAATAAAAAAATTAGGGAAAAAAATAATAAAACTTTTGATTTTAAAATAGGATAGATATAACTTGGGGTAAAATGTTTTTAGAAAAAATTTCCCCCCAAAAAACACAAAACATGAAAATTCATAAAAAAAATTTAAAAATTAAGAAAGAATCAAAAAATTAAGTTTTTGCACTTAAAAAATTATTTCTTCAAATAAATCCAAAATTTATGTTTTTCCCTAAAAATCTTTTTTAAAATAAAACCAAAGTTAGGTTTTGAAATTTTTTCAGAAAAAATCCCAAAAAAGTTAAAAACATAAATTAAAAGAGATTTCAAAAATTAAAATTCATCAACAAACTTAAATTTTTCGGGGAAAACGAACTACGACTTGTTTATCCTGATACAGGTACGTAGGCACTCATTTGGGTCAACCCTAAAATGATGAAAAATCATTTTCTTGAAATAATTCAAACATAATAAAAAGTAACAGAAACACAATGAAACACATTTCTAAAGATGAACAATTTTAGGAGATTAGGTGTAACCGTAAAGGTTTTAATAGTTAGCCCCGGACTTAGAAACTCTATTTTTCCCCTTTTTCCCCTTTTTCACAAAAACGAGAAGAGGAAAAACGACGACTATAGCCCAAATTAAGACTAATCCGCTCCTTTAGTCTTAATTTCTTTTCCCAACAACATTTGGGGGGGCGACTAAAAAAATTAAACGAAATTCCAAACTCAAGTCGAGGATCTAGATTAATGAGCATAGGGTCTAGTTTAATCGAATAGGAATGGGAATTCAAAAATTAGACTCGACACTTGGCAGTGACTTTCCCTTCTTTAAACTAGGATTGTACTAATGGCATTTGCGAAAACCCATTGATTATTGTGTGTAGGAAATGGACATTATGGAAATCATTATTTTCTATGATAAGTTCCCCCTTTTTGGCCCTATCATTAAAAACTTCTTCAAAGTCCAACACTTTTTATAAGGTGCCTACAAATCTGGATACTTGAAATCTTGGGATTTTCTTCTTTTTTTGTGTTCAAAATGATCCACTCTTGGGAAGCTTAATTTTCCCATCTCGAAACCCATTGGTCAAACAAACTTTAAACCCCTTTCCCATTAGGCAGAGGAAAGGGGGGATGATGTAATCCCTCAGAATTATCGTTCCTTAGCTTCTTATTTCTCTAGGGGTCTCAACCTAGGTTAGTTAACAAATGTTACTTTTTTCCTAAACTTCCCTTTTTTTTCCTTGTTATTTTGCAACAAAATTTATTGTTCTCCTTAATCTTGACTAGTACAGAAAAGGAACTTAGATTGAGATTTTCTAATAGACTGCATACTTAGTGAACACCATTGGATGAAAATCTTCACAAATTCCCTCTCATCAAAAAACGTCTTAAATGTCCAATGTACACTCCTTAAAGCTTCTAATAATCCATCAAGTCTCCTTGGGGTACACCATTTTTTTTCCCCTCTGTCGTGATCAGACTCATTCTCGAGTAGAAAGAACTCTTTGGGAAATAGCTTATCATAACCCCCATGAATCAACGACCCTGCAGGTTTTTTACATACCAGGGTATGCCTTTTCGTCAAATTCAAAAATTCTTTAATTTTCAAGTGATATTCAACTTATAAATTCTAAGGTCTCGATAAACTTCAATAAATGTTATTTAGCACCCCTTTCCCCTTAATTGAACAGGATGAATTTAGGACTAACATAGTCCTTCGGATACGGTTTTTTAGCAATTGTTGGGGGTAAGGGAGTCTTAACCTGGTACTCCCCCACAATTGTTTTTGCTTAATTTCTTTTAAGTATTTTCTAAGCTTCCTTCTTTAAAAAGGGAAAATTCCCTTTGGGGGTAGATACCAGGAAGTAGGTGTAGGATAGGCTGACGCTAAATCCACCGAGAGCATTGGGAAGTGGGATTCAATTTCTCACCATCAATTTATTTTTTTTAAAACCCAAAATTTCCCCTTTTTTTGCACATTTAGAAAAATTCTTCACATTCGATTCTCATCAAATATCATTGCCTAAATAATAGTAAAATTATAGTATTTAATAATCTTTGTTTTTTTACACTCTTCCTCACTATATTATTTGTCCGATCCGATACACTTGCCAGTTTTTATTCAAGCTCATTTTATACTCTTTTTGCTTGGATAAATTTTTTTTGGGCCCCATTGCGGGATTGAGTAATTTTAAAACCATTTTCAAATTCTATTGTTAATTTAGGCACAATTGTTTTTTTTTTTTTTTATCATTGTGTGATCGTTTTCTGTTCCTTTAAAGGGGTTTTTTTGCGCAAAAGTAAAAGTGCTGAACTTCTACCAAATTTCTCAGAGATAGAATGCACCCTTGCGACAACTTTGAAGAGACAAAAAGAAGGAAAAAAGTTGACATGGCAAAGACAACCGTACTTTCAAATAAACTTATCTTCTCAAAAATTTCTATGGAGGGGAAAATTTTATAGAGATGCCGCATTTGTGGATTTAGGAGATTTGAGGGCATGAACTGGAAAAATTGGGGAGCGACTATAAACTAAGGCTTCATGGGGCCCCAGCTCAATAAAGTATAACATAGTGTTTAGTTTCGGGGATTAAAAAAAAAATTAAAAAAATAATAAAAAAGAGGGAAAAAATAAATAAATAAAATTTCTAATTAAAGACCAATAAGAGCCATGGCTTTCAACCGGGGCCCAAACTCTCGTCAAAAAAAACGGCGGATAAATACAGGGTGCCGGCCTTTTTTTTGGTTTTTAAAAATTGGCCGACCCTTCTCACTCTCTCATTTGCTCACTTTTTTTTTCTCTTTTACTCACTTTCTCTCACGACTGCTCCCCTCTCTCTCGCACTTCTCCTCTCTCTTTGACCTATTTTTCTTCACTCTCTCACTCACTCTCCTTGCATTCAAGAAACTCCAAGGATGACAAATTTTAGGGGAATTTTCTTACTGATGAACAATTTTAAAAACCAGGGGAAATAAACCCGGTTTCAAATTTTTTTCATTGACATTTTTTTCCCAATTTTGTCTATTATAGAAACAATGAGGACATTGTCCAATTTTAAATTAAAAGGATTATAAAGTTTGACTATAATGATTGATTGCACACATCGTGAGCTTACAATTCCC